>JAWNNV010000733.1:0-10383 GCA_035044485.1 Scaptomyza reducta | reverse complement strand
TTCATGTCAAAACTTTCCGAACCTATAAATATGTCAAAACTTTCAGAACCTATAACTTTGTCAAAACTGAACCGATTTTCAAAAGGAAAGGCGTTTTAGTCGTGGCTCGATCTCAATAATTAAACCGCATTTATAGTTGAAAATGTTTTTTTTTTTCGAAATTCATGTCAAATCTTTCCGAACCTATAAATATGTCAAAACTTTCCGAACCTATAACTTTGTCAAAACTGAACCGATTTTCAAAAGGAAAGGCGTTTTAGTCGTGGCTCGATCTCAATAATTAAACCGCATTCATAGTTGAGAATGTATTTTTTTTTCGAAATTCATGTCAAAACTTTCCGAACCTATAAATATGTCAAAACTTTCAGAACCTATAACTTTGTCAAAACTGAACCGATTTTCAAAAGGAAAGGTGTTTTAGTCGTGGCTCGATCTCAATAATTAAACCGCATTCATAGTTGGATATGTTTTTATTTTTCGAAATTCATGTTACAACTTTCCGAACCTGTAACTTTGTCAAAACTTTCCGAACCTATAACTATGTCAAAACTTTCCGAACCTATAACTTTGTCAAAACTGAACCGATTTTCAAAAGGAAAGGCGTTTTAGTCGTGGCTCGATCTCAATAATTAAACCGCATTCATAGTTGGAAATGTTTTTTTTTTTCGAAATTCATGTCAAAACTTTCCGAACCTATAAATATGTCAAAACTTTCCGAACCTATAACTTTGTCAAAACTGAACCGATTTTCAAAAGGAAAGGCGTTTTTGTCGTGGCTCGATCTCAATAATTAAACCGCATTCATAGTTGGAAATGTTTTTTTTTTCGAAATTCATGTTAAAACTTTCCGAACCTATAACTTTGTCAAAATTTTCCAAACCTATAACTATGTCAAAACTTTCAGAACCTATAACTTTGTCAATTTTTTCCGAACCTTTAACTGTGTCAAAACTTTCCGAACCTATAACTTTGTCAAAACTGAACCGATTTTCAAAAGGAAAGGCGTTTTAGTCGTGGCTCGATCTCAATAATTAAACCGCATTCATAGTTGCAAATGTTTTTTTTTTTCGAAATTCATGTCAAAACTTTCCGAACCTATAAATATGTCAAAACTTTCAGAACCTATAACTTTGTCAAAACTGAACCGATTTTCAAAAGGAAAGGCGTTTTAGTCGTGGCTCGATCTCAATAATTAAACCGAATTCATAGTAGGAAATGTTTTTTTTTTTTCGAAATTCATGTTAAAACTTTCCGAACCTATAACTTTGTCAAAACTTTCCAAACCTATAACTATGTCAAAGGTTTCCGAACCTATAAATATGTCAAAACTTTCAGAACCTATAACTTTGTCAAAACTGAACCGATTTTCAAAAGGAAAGGCGTTTTAGTCGTGGCTCGATCTCAATAATTAAACCGCATTCATAGTTGGAAATGTTTTTTTTTTTCGAAATTCATGTTACAACTTTCCGAACCTGTGACTTTGTCAAAACTTTCCAAACCTATAACTATGTCAAAACTTTCCGAACCTATAACTTTGTCAAAACTGAACCGATTTTCAAAAGGAAAGGCGTTTTTGTCGTGGCTCGATCTCAATAATTAAACCGCATTCATAGTTGGAAATGTTTTTTTTTTTCGAAATTCATGTCAAAACTTTCCGAACCTGTAACTTTGTCAAAACTTTCCAAACCTATAACTATGTCAAAACTTTCCGAACCTATAACTTTGTCAAAACTGAACCGATTTTCAAAAGGAAAGGCGTTTTAGTCGTGGCTCGATCTCAATAATTAAACCGCATTCATAGTTGGAAATGTTTTTTTTTTCGAAATTCATGTTAAAACTTTCCGAACCTATAAATATTGTCCAATTTTATGTTCGAATTTTTAGTTGCTCGATCATTTAAACTTTCCGACTGTTTTAACTTTGTCAAAACTTTCCAAACCTATAACTATGTCAAAACTTTCCGAACCTATAACTTTGTCAAAACTGAACCGATTTTCAAAAGGAAAGGCGTTTTAGTCGTGGCTCGATCTCAATAATTAAACCGCATTCATAGTTGGAAATGTTTTTTTTTTTCGAAATTCATGTCAAAACTTTCCGAACCTATAAATATGTCAAAACTTTCAGAACCTATAACTTTGTCAAAACTGAACCGATTTTCAAAAGGAAAGGCGTTTTAGTCGTGGCTCGATCTCAATAATTAAACCGCATTCATAGTTGGAAATGTTTTTTTTTTTCGAAATTCATGTTAAAACTTTCCGAACCTATAACTTTGTCAAAACTTTCCAAACCTATAACTATGTCAAAACTTTCCGAACCTATAACTTTGTCAAAACTGAACCGATTTTCAAAAGGAAAGGCGTTTTAGTCGTGGCTCGATCTCAATAATTAAACCGCATTCATAGTTGGAAATGTTTTTTTTTTCGAAATTCATGTTAAAACTTTCCGAACCTATAACTTTGTCAATATTTTCCGAATCTTTAACTGTGTCAAAACTTTCCGAACCTATAACTTTGTCAAAACTTTCCGAACCTTAACTATGTCAAAACTTTCAGAACCTATAACTTTGTCAAAACTGAACCGATTTTCAAAAGGAAAGGCGTTTTAGTCGTGGCTCGATCTCAATAATTAAACCACATTCATAGTTGGAAATGTTTTTTTTTTCGAAATTCGTGTTAAAACTTTCCGAACCTATAACTTTGTCAAAACTTTCCGAACCTATAACTATGTCAAAACTTTCCGAACCTATAACTTTGTCAAAACTGAACCGATTTTCAAAAGGAAAGGCGTTTTAGTCGTGGCTCGATCTCAATAATTAAACCGCATTCATAGTTGGAAATGTTTTTTTTTTCGAAATTCATGTTAAAACTTTCCGAACCTATAAATATGTCAAAACTTTCAGAACCTATAACTTTGTCAAAACTGAACCGATTTTCAAAAGGAAAGGCGTTTTAGTCGTGGCTCGATCTCAATAATTAAACCGCATTCATAGTTGCAAATGTTTTTTTTTTCGAAATTCATGTCAAAACTTTCCGAACCTATAACTTTGTCAAAACTTTCAGAACCTATAACTTTGTCAAAACTGAACCGATTTTCAAAAGGAAAGGCGTTTTAGTCGTGGCTCGATCTCAATAATTAAACCGCATTCATAGTTGGAAATGTTTTTTTTTTCGAAATTCATGTTAAAACTTTCCGAACCTATAACTTTGTCAAAACTTTCCAAACCTATAACTATGTCAAAACTTTCCGAACCTATAACTTTGTCAAAACTGAACCGATTTTCAAAAGGAAAGGCGTTTTAGTCGTGGCTCGATCTCAATAATTAAACCACATTCATAGTTGAGAAATGTTTTTTTTTTCGAAATTCATGTCAAAACTTTCCGAACCTATAAATATGTCAAAACTTTCAGAACCTATAACTTTGTCAAAACTGAACCGATTTTCAAAAGGAAAGGCGTTTTAGTCGTGGCTCGATCTCAATAATTAAACCGCATTCATAGTTGGAAATGTTTTTTTTTTCGAAATTCATGTCAAAACTTTCCGAACCTATAACTTTGTCAATACTTTCCGAACCTATAACTATGTCAAAACTTTCCGAACCTATAACTTTGTCAAAACTGAACCGATTTTCAAAAGGAAAGGCGTTTTAGTCGTGGCTCGATCTCAATAATTAAACCGCATTCATAGTTGGAAATGTTTTTTTTTTCGAAATTCATGTCAAAACTTTCCGAACCTATAAATATGTCAAAACTTTCAGAACCTATAACTTTGTCAAAACTGAACCGATTTTCAAAAGGAAAGGCGTTTTAGTCGTGGCTCGATCTCAATAATTAAACCGCATTCATAGTTGGAAATGTTTTTTTTTTCGAAATTCATGTAAACTTTCCGAACCTTATAACTTTGTCAAAACTTTCCGAACCTATAACTATGTCAAAACTTTCCGAACCTATAACTTTGTCAAAACTGAACCGATTTTCAAAAGGAAAGGCGTTTTTGTCGTGGCTCGATCTCAATAATTAAACCGCATTCATAGTTGAAAATGTTTTTTTTTTCGAAATTCATGTCAAAACTTTCCGAACCTATAAATATGTCAAAACTTTCAGAACCTATAACTTTGTCAAAACTGAACCGATTTTCAAAAGGAAAGGCGTTTTAGTCGTGGCTCGATCTCAATAATTAAACCGCATTCATAGTTGGGAATGTTTTTTTTTTCGAAATTCATGTTAAATCTTTCCGAACCTGTAACTTTGTCAAAACTTTCCGAACCTATAACTATGTCAAAACTTTCCGAACCTATAACTTTGTCAAAACTGAACCGATTTTCAAAAGGAAAGGCGTTTTAGTCGTGGCTCGATCTCAATAATTAAACCGCATTCATAGTTGGAAATGTTTTTTTTTTTCGAAATTCATGTCAAAACTTTCCGAACCTATAAATATGTCAAAACTTTCAGAACCTATAACTTTGTCAAAACTGAACCGATTTTCAAAAGGAAAGGCGTTTTAGTCGTGGCTCGATCTCAATAATTAAACCGCATTCATAGTTGGAAATGTTTTTTTTTTCGAAATTCATGTTAAAACTTTCCGAACCTATAACTTTGTCAAAACTTTCCAAACCTATAACTATGTCAAAACTTTCCGAACCTATAACTTTGTCAATTTTCCGAACATTTAACTGTGTCAAAACTTTCCGAACCTATAACTTTGTCAAAACTGAACCGATTTTCAAAAGGAAAGGCGTTTTAGTCGTGGCTCGATCTCAATAATTAAACCGCATTCATAGTTGGAAATGTTTTTTTTTTCGAAATTCATGTCAAAACTTTCCGAACCTATAAATATGTCAAAACTTTCCGAACCTATAACTTTGTCAAAACTGAACCGATTTTCAAAAGGAAAGGCGTTTTTGTCGTGGCTCGATCTCAATAATTAAACCGCATTCATAGTTGGAAATGTTTTTTTTTTTCGAAATTCATGTCAAAACTTTCCGAACCTATAACTTTGTCAAAACTTTCCAAACCTCTAACTATGTCAAAAATTTCCGAACCTATAACTTTGTCAAAACTGAACCGATTTTAAAAGGAAAGGCGTTTTAGTCGTGGCTCGATCTCAATAATTAAACCGCATTCATAGTTGGAAATGTTTTTTTTTTTCGAAATTCATGTCAAAACTTTCCGAACCTATAACTTTGTCAATTTTTTCCGAATCTTTAACTGTGTCAAAACTTTCCGAACCTATAACTTTGTCAAAACTTTCCGAACCTATAAATATGTTAAAACTTTCAGAACCTATAACTTTGTCAAAACTGAACCGATTTTCAAAAGAAAGGGTTTTGTCGTGGCTCGATCTAATAATTAAACCACATTCATAGTTAGAAATGTTTTTTTTTTCGAAATTCGTGTTAAAACTTTCCGAACCTATAACTTTGTCAAAACTTTCCGAACCTATAACTATGTCAAAACTTTCCGAACCTATAACTATGTCAAAACTGAACCGATTTTCAAAAGGAAAGGTGTTTTAGTCGTGGCTCGATCTCAATAATTAAACCGCATTCATAGTTGGAAATGTTTTTTTTTTCGAAATTCATGTTACAACTTTCCGAACCTGTAACTTTGTCAAAACTTTCCAAACCTATAACTATGTCAAAACTTTCCGAACCTATAACTTTGTCAAAACTGAACCGATTTTCAAAAGGAAAGGCGTTTTAGTCGTGGCTCGATGTCAATAATTAAACCGCATTTATAGTTGAGAATGTTTTTTTTTTTCGAAATTCATGTCAAAACTTTCCGAACCTATAAATATGTTAAAACTTTCAGAACCTATAACTCTGTCAAAACTGAACCGATTTTCAAAAGGAAAGGCGTTTTTCTCGTGGCTCGATCTCAATAATTAAACCGCATACATAGTTGGAAATGTTTTTTTTTTCGTAATTCATGTTAAAACTTTCCGAACCTGTAACTTTGTCAAAACTTTCCAAACCTATAACTTTGTCAAAACTGAACCGATTTTCAAAAGGAAAGGCGTTTTTGTCGTGGCTCGATCTCAATAATTAAACCGCATTCATAGTTGCAAATGTTTTTTTTTTTCGAAATTCATGTCAAAACTTTCCGAATCTATAAATATGTCAAAACTTTCAGAACCTATAACTTTGTCAAAACTGAACCGATTTTCAAAAGGAAAGGCGTTTTAGTCGTGGCTCGATCTCAATAATTAAACCACACTCATAGTTGAGAATGAATTTTTTTTCGAAATTCATGTCAAAACTTTCCGAACCTATAAATATGTCAAAACTTTCAGAACCTATAACTTTGTCAAAACTGAACCGATTTTCAAAAGAAAAGGCGTTTTAGTCGTGGCTCGATCTCAATAATTAAACCGCATTCATAGTTGCAAATGTTTTTTTTTTCGAAATTCATGTCAAAACTTTCCGAACCTATAACTATGTCAAAACTTTCCAAACCTTAACTATGTCAAAACTTTCCGAACCTATAACTTTGTCAAAACTGAACCGATTTTCAAAAGGAAAGGCGTTTTAGTCGTGGCTCGATCTCAATAATTAAACCGCATTCATAGTTGGAAATGTTTTTTTTTTCGAAATTCATGTCAAAACTTTCCGAACCTATAACTTTGTCAAATTTTTCCAAATCTTTAACTATGTCAAAACTTTCCGAACCTATAACTTTGTCAAAACTTTCCGAACCTATAACTATGTCAAAACTTTCCGAACCTATAACTTTGTCAAAACTGAACCGATTTTCAAAAGGAAAGGCGTTTTTAGTCGTGGCTCGATCTCAATAATTAAACCGCATTCATAGTTGGAAATGTTTTTTTTTTTCGAAATTCATGTTAAAACTTTCCGAACCTATAACTTTGTCAAAACTTTCCGAACCTATAACTATGTCAAAACTTTCCGAACCTATAACTTTGTCAAAACTGAACCGATTTTCAAAAGGAAAGGCGTTTTAGTCGTGGCTCGATCTCAATAATTAAACCGCATTCATAGTTGGAAATGTTTTTTTTTTCGAAATTCATGTTAAAACTTTCCGAACCTATAAATATGTCAAAACTTTCAGAACCTATAACTTTGTCAAAACTGAACCGATTTTCAAAAGGAAAGGCGTTTTAGTCGTGGCTCGATCTCAATAATTAAACCGCATTCATAGTTGCAAATGTTTTTTTTTTCGAAATTCATGTCAAAACTTTCCGAACCTATAACTTTGTCAAAACTTTCAGAACCTATAACTTTGTCAAAACTGAACCGATTTTCAAAAGGAAAGGCGTTTTAGTCGTGGCTCGATCTCAATAATTAAACCGCATTCATAGTTGGAAATGTTTTTTTTTTTCGAAATTCATGTTAAAACTTTCCGAACCTATAACTTTGTCAAAACTTTCCAAACCTATAACTATGTCAAAACTTTCCGAACCTATAACTTTGTCAAAACTGAACCGATTTTCAAAAGGAAAGGCGTTTTAGTCGTGGCTCGATCTCAATAATTAAACCGCATTCATAGTTGAAAATGTTTTTTTTTTCGAAATTCATGTCAAAACTTTCCGAACCTATAAATATGTCAAAACTTTCAGAACCTATAACTTTGTCAAAACTGAACCGATTTTCAAAAGGAAAGGCGTTTTAGTCGTGGCTCGATCTCAATAATTAAACCGCATTCATAGTTGGAAATGTTTTTTTTTTTCGAAATTCATGTCAAAACTTTCCGAACCTATAAATATGTCAAAACTTTCCGAACCTATAACTTTGTCAAAACTGAACCGATTTTCAAAAGGAAAGGCGTTTTAGTCGTGGCTCGATCTCAATAATTAAACCACATTCATAGTTGAAAATGATTTTTTTTTCGAAATTCATGTCAAAACTTTCCGAACCTATAAATATGTCAAAACTTTCAGAACCTATAACTTTGTCAAAACTGAACCGATTTTCAAAAGGAAAGGCGTTTTAGTCGTGGCTCGATCTCAATAATTAAACCGCATTTATAGTTGAGAATGTTTTTTTTTTCGAAATTCATGTCAAAACTTTCCGAACCTATAAATATGTCAAAACTTTCAGAACCTATAACTTTGTCAAAACTGAACCGATTTTCAAAAGGAAAGGCGTTTTAGTCGTGGCTCGATCTCAATAATTAAACCGAATTCATAGTTGGAAATGTTTTTTTTTTTCGAAATTCATGTCAAAACTTTCCGAACCTATAACTTTGTCAAAACTTTCCAAACCTATAACTATGTCAAAACTTTCCGCATCTATAACTTTGTCAAAACTGAACGGATTTTCAAAAGGAAAGGCGTTTTAGTCGTGGCTCGATCTCAATAATTAAACCGCATTCATAGTTGGAAATGTTTTTTTTTTCGAAATTCATGTCAAAACTTTCCGAACCTATAAATATGTCAAAACTTTCAGAACCTATAACTTTGTCAAAACTGAACCGATTTTCAAAAGGAAAGGCGTTTTAGTCGTGGCTCGATCTCAATAATTAAACCGCATTCATAGTTGAGAATGAATTTTTTTTCGAAATTCATGTCAAAACTTTCCGAACCTATAAATATGTCAAAACTTTCAGAACCTATAACTTTGTCAAAACTGAACCGATTTTCAAAAGGAAAGGCGTTTTAGTCGTGGCTCGATCTCAATAATTAAACCGCATTCATAGTTGCAAATGTTTTTTTTTTTCGAAATTCATGTCAAAACTTTCCGAACCTATAAATATGTCAAAACTTTCCGAACCTATAACTTTGTCAAAACTGAACCGATTTTCAAAAGGAAAGGCGTTTTAGTCGTGGCTCGATCTCAATAATTAAACCGCATTCATAGTTGAAAATGAATTTTTTTTCGAAATTCATGTCAAAACTTTCCGAACCTATAAATATGTCAAAACTTTCAGAACCTATAACTTTGTCAAAACTGAACCGATTTTCAAAAGGAAAGGCGTTTTAGTCGTGGCTCGATCTCAATAATTAAACCGCATTCATAGTTGGAAATGTTTTTTTTTTCGAAATTCATGTCAAAACTTTCCGAACCTATAACTTTGTCAAAACTTTCCGAACCTATAACTATGTCAAAACTTTCCGAACCTATAACTTTGTCAAAACTGAACCGATTTTCAAAAGGAAAGGCGTTTTAGTCGTGGCTCGATCTCAATAATTAAACCGCATTCATAGTTGAGAAATGTTTTTTTTTTCGAAATTCATGTCAAAACTTTCCGAACCTATAAATATGTCAAAACTTTCCGAACCTATAACTTTGTCAAAACTGAACCGATTTTCAAAAGGAAAGGCGTTTTTGTCGTGGCTCGATCTCAATAATTAAACCGCATTCATAGTTGGAAATGTTTTTTTTTTCGAAATTCATGTCTAAAACTTTCCGAACCTATAACTTTGTCAAAACTTTTCCAAACCTATAACTATGTCAAAACTTTCCGAACCTATAACTTTGTCAATTTTTTCCGAACATTTAACTGTGTCAAAACTTTCCGAACCTATAACTTTGTCAAAACTGAACCGATTTTCAAAAGGAAAGGCGTTTTAGTCGTGGCTCGATCTCAATAATTAAACCGCATTCATAGTTGCAAATGTTTTTTTTTTCGAAATTCATGTCAAAACTTTCCGAACCTATAAATATGTCAAAACTTTCAGAACCTATAACTTTGTCAAAACTGAACCGATTTTCAAAAGGAAAGGCGTTTTAGTCGTGGCTCGATCTCAATAATTAAACCGCATTCATAGTTGGAAATGTTTTTTTTTTTCGAAATTCATGTCAAAACTTTCCGAACCTATAACTTTGTCAAAACTTTCCAAACCTATAACTATGTCAAAACTTTCCGAACCTATAACTTTGTCAAAACTGAACCGATTTTCAAAAGGAAAGGCGTTTTAGTCGTGGCTCGATCTCAATAATTAAACCGCATTCATAGTTGAAAATGTTTTTTTTTTCGAAATTCATGTCAAAACTTTCCGAACCTATAAATATGTTAAAACTTTCAGAACCTATAACTTTGTCAAAACTGAACCGATTTTCAAAAGGAAAGGCGTTTTTGTCGTGGCTCGATCTCAATAATTAAACCGCATTCATAGTTGGAAATGTTTTTTTTTTTCGAAATTCATGTCAAAACTTTCCGAACCTATAACTTTGTCAAAACTTTCCAGAACCTATAACTTTGTCAAAACTGAACCGATTTTCAAAAGGAAAGGCGTTTTTGTCGTGGCTCGATCTCAATAATTAAACCGCATTCATAGTTGCAAATGTTTTTTTTTTTCGAAATTCATGTCAAAACTTTCCGAACCTAAACTCTCAATAAATATGTCAAAACTTTCCGAACCTATAACTTTGTCAAAACTGAACCGATTTTCAAAAGGAAAGGCGTTTTAGTCGTGGCTCGATCTCAA
>JAWNNV010000731.1:0-13156 GCA_035044485.1 Scaptomyza reducta | reverse complement strand
CAGTTACGTATTGCTAATCCTTAATACAGAAGATGATAGAGCAGACCATTTCTCGTTTGGTATCAAGTCTAAATATAAACCAACGAACCATTAAAATGAGCCAATATCATCACCGAGTCAATCGTCAGCAGTCAAATTGCCAAAATTATGTAAAAGTGTAACTTAACTTTTGAGGGAACTGAGCAAGGCTTAACCGAGAAGAATTTATTTATCGAGTTAAATCACTAACGGATGAAACTTTAGAAAGTGATTTTCAAGGCTTGTGCAAGCACTTACATATATTGTTTGCAGGTAAAGAACGATATTGGTTTTGGAGATATCATAAAGGAGTATCTCGTATTTTCTGGTCTGATGTTTGTATGTCCATGAGACAACATATAAAGTTTATACATCGGACTTTCTTAGCAAAGAACGTATTCGTGTACGAAAGCAAAAGTCAGGAGAGACGTTTGCAATGTTTTTCGATGCTGTAGCACCACTGATGGATAACTCATCTGTCCAAATAGACGAAGACGAAATTCTAGAGATTCTCTTACCCGAAACTCGTCAACAGTTATTATATAAGCCATTCAGAACCATTAGCGAGTTGAGTTGAACTAGTTCAGATGAAAGAAAATCTAACTTGTGAAATAGGTTCATGTGTAGAAAGTACAAAGGCAAAAGTACCTATATATCGTCGTACGGTACACGCAATGGAAATAAATTATCCTCAATATAATAATCAAGAAGACCTTGAAAGTGAAATATAGATAGCCACAGTTCGAGCTTCACACGCAAAGCGCGTGTGTTAGAATTCTGACGTCATAGGACACGTGTGGCAAGACTGTTTTGCAGAGCTCCGCATATTTTGTTATGGTTGTGGAAAACCAAATGTATATAAGCCCTAATGTCTAAAATGCATCCGTCGCCAACCGGAAAACCGTATACAGGGTGCATTCAACACCACCAGGATGCCCTCGTCAAAATAAAAGTTAACAAAACTGAAAATAAAATCAAGATTGCTCAGCCAACGCAAGTCTCACCAAGCAGGCAAGACGCGTCTCAGCAAACTTATAAAAAGTCATATTTTGATCGGTCAAAAAATTATAAAAAAAATTAGGAAAAAGTTATTTACGGAAGTAAGGCCCAATGAAATTGTGAAAACAAGTAGAAACGCTGTTAGAATTAGATGTTATTATGATAAGATTAGAAACAACCACAGATTATTGGTGTCTGCTATAGTAAATAATAAGAATGATTTAAGAAGTTATGCGGAAGTCTCTTTTCTTGAGTTTAAAGAACTTGGATTACTGGATACTGGAGCAAATGTCAGTTGCATAGGAGCTAGTTTAGCGAAAGAAAATTTTAATGAATGCCCAGAGTTTACACCATGTGGATCATATGTTAAAACTGCTGATGGTCGATCCCATACGGTCTTTGGAGTTTTACAGGTTTTATTGACTTACAACGGCATTCAGAAGCCAATGCACTTGAACGTGATCTCCTCAATTCAACAGAAACCGATTCTTGGCATAGATTTCTGGAGAATTTTTGAACTTGCACCTAAAATAATTCATTCCTTAGATTTGTCCCAGAGCACTGATAACTCAGTGGATATCTATCCTTTAAATTTATTGCAAAGGCAACAGCTTGAAGTAGTGAAAAAACTGTTTCCGAACTGTGATACTGGCTTGGGTCACACGAATTTAATTCAGCATCATATTGACATCGGAGATGGAAAGCCAGTAAAACAACGATTCTATCCTGTCAGTCCCGCGGTCGAAAAGGTTTTGTTTGCGGAGATTGATCGAATGCTCTCTTTGGATGTTATTGAACCTTCAATTAGTGCTTGGAGTTCACCCATGAGATTAGTTCTCAAGCCCAATAAAATAAGGCTCTGCCTTGATGCTCGAAACTTAACGATGCTACAGGAAAGATGCATATCCGTTACCCAGCATCGATGGAATTTTAATTCGTTTGCCCATGGCAAATTTAATCTCGAAGCTCGATTTAAAAGAAAATTAAGTTGGATGAGGAGTCAAAGCCTTTAACACCTTTTACTGTTCCGGTAATGTGTCGTTTGATGATCGAGATCATACCCCTGATTTACGATATTGTGTTTTTGGTTATATAGACGATCTTTGTATCGTATCCGAAGACTTTGAATCACACTTAGCGGTTCTGACCGATCAGTTTAGAAAAGCTAATATAACACTAAATATTGAAAAAAGTTACTTTTGTGTTACGAGTATCAATTATTTAGGTTATATTATTGGCTGTGGAGGAATTTCCACTGATCCCAGAAAAATTTATTGTATTGTTAACTGGCCAGCGCCCAAGAATCTTAAACAGATTTGTGGTTTTCTTGGAGTTTGTAATTGGTACCGACGTTTTATACAAAACTTTACAGAGCTTTCTTGTCCAATTACCGAAGCTCAAGTGGCAATGGATCAATTGAAGGCTATTCTATCTGCTCCTGTTTTGAAAAATCCAGATTTTTCAAAGAAATTCTTTTAGCATTGTGACGCAAGTGATGTTGAAAAAGTTAAACCGGTCTCAAAAAAACTACAGCGTTTTTGAACGTGATTGCTTAGCGGTATTCCTTGCAGTAGAAAAGTACAGATGCTATCTTGAGCTTCAAGAATTTTAAGTAGTCACTGACCATTTGAGTCTTGTTTAGCTTATGCGCCAACAAAATGTCTCAGGAAGATTGGCTCGTTGGATTTTCAAACTGCAACAGTTTAAGTTTACTATTTCCCATCGCAAAGGAAGTGAACATCTTTTTCCTAATGGTTATCTCGCCTTGAAGAGCTAGAAATAGCAAACCTGGAGTTAGAACCAGTCATAGACCTTAAATCAGCTTCTTTTAATGATTAAGAGTATGAAAAGCTTAAAAAGAAAGCTTTAAGGCAAATCAATATAAATTTCCGAATGTACAAATAGTTGAACCATATCTGTATATACACAGAGAACATATGTCAGGAGAGTGGGAGCAAGACAAATTAACATGGAAGTTATGGGTTCCAGAACGTCTCCAATCAGCGGTGCTAAAACAAGCACATCATGATTTAGTCTCTTCGCATGGAGGAATGCAAAAACTATTGAGAAAATTCGTCGAAATCTCTTTTGGCCAGGTTTGGCAAGTGACGAGCAAAAATACATAACATAACGACATGCAGGACCTTTCAGCGCTTATATATTGACCTACTAATACCCTATCCGCGTAGCAAAAGAGGACATATTGGTATTCTTATTGTGCTTGGTCACTTTAGCAAATACCATTGGCTGCAACATTTAAAAAAGTTTACCTCTGCAGAAATTCAAGATTATTTATTACATAGTATTTTTCATGCCGTTAAGGTTCCTGAAGTTTGTTGTAGCGACAATGGATCGCAGTTCAAAACAAATGATTTTAACGAATTCCTTACAAAGTGTGGAATAAGACATGTTTATACAGCTCTGATTGGTATAGATATAATAACGGATCAGACTATCGGCTCTTAAAAGAATTGTCACTTCTAGAAGAACAAATAGTTCCCTTATCTCGAACCGATAACCTTACAATGTTGCGTAGTGATATCAAATCAAATATCCGTCAAGCATTTGAAAGGAATGAAAAATAATGCAATCATCGCTCAAAGCCAGTTACGTTTAGAGAGGGACAAGAAATTTTTAGACGCAATTTTTCCCTTATCAAATTTTTCCAGAATTTTAATGCAAATTTAGCAAACAGTTTTTGAAGTCTCGCATTAAAAAAAATTAGGTAATTGCTTTTACTTATTGGAAGATCTGCAGGGAAAAGAAATAGGTACTTTTCAGTAAAGACATTAGAGCCTGATTCCCGCTTATCATTCCAAGGCGCGAAGGCGGATTTATCGAATGGTGTAACGGTTGTTATTTTCATAATTGACAGTTTTATCGTAATTTGTTCTTGACAAAATTGTCGCATAAGATAACAGTTTTGATGCTGCAATGCTCTTTTTCTCTCAGTAGTGAGATTTCTTCCAGAGCTTAGGAGTTTAATCACAGCTAACTTCATATTAAGAACAAAAACCTATTCGAAGTTATCGACCAGAACACGTGCATGACATGAGCTAATGGCCATGACCTATAAGTGACCTTAACCTTAAAGACGCATCCACATCACCATGCGTTTGTCAACGCAGGTCTAGAAGTATCGGTCTATTATATTATTGGACCAAATCCCGCCCCGAATTTCGTTCAGTGCATCCCCGCACTCAATCGCAGTGCTGACAAGAGCCAGTGCAATATTCGTGCTCTTTGCCCTTGCATGGCCTGCTCAGACCATAAAAGCCAGGAAGATCAGCAGTTTAACAAAGTATGCAAAGCCTTTACGTTATAAGTTATTCTTTTCTAAAAAATGTTTTAGCTTATAGATGTTAATGTGTTAATATAGTTAATGAGTGCAGTGCAAAATTATACTAACAAAGAGAAAACGATCCCCTCTTAAATTACACAATTAGTTCTCTCTCTTAATCTGTATGTAGAGCACACTTACATACGTCTTTTATATCTTCGTTGTCTTTATTCGATATACATAAGTATTAGAAACATTTAGACCACAGCTGATTAGAAAATTAGTAAAGTGATAAAATAAATTAAAGTAACAAAGAAAACAAAAACAAATATCAAAAGCAACGATTGACACTTTTGCTAAAAGGGCTTTCATCGACAGAGAACTACATATTTAAGTACATAAAAGCTATGAAGAAGCAACTCTCTTTTTTTTTACATGTTCCAATCACAGCTTTATATTTTAGTCACTTTGAATTAAATTACAATTAAAGCAAACCAATTAATTTTGTTAATAAAACTAATTGCCGAAAGTAAAGAAGTAAATAGTGAAAGAAAAACACTAAAAATGTAGCAAATGTAACTATAATATAATGTAACAATCTGGCAGCTCTATGAATTTGATCGTATGTCAAGGTTAATTTCATCATAGCATGTAATACACACTTCGTTTTAGACCGCAAAATATGTCGCGTCGTTGTTCTAATAAAAATAAATGACGTGCTCGAAGATAGCGTAAATATGGAGGTACCAGAGAGCTTCAATGATTTCATGGAAAAGTTAGAATCGGGCAAATCAATTGGAACAAAGCTGGATTCACCTCGAGCAGAGTACTCGCAGACAAGAGCGGAATGGCGTGTGCGCTGTCATCAATAAGAAGCCCAGTTTGTTTATTGAAGAAGGCACTATATGGATTATGCCAGTCCGGTTTGCGCTGGTTTTGTAGACTCACGACGAAGCTAAAAGAGGTTGGATTATAGCCCACAAAGCAGGACCCATGTCTGTTCGTCAAACGGCAGAAGAAGAAGATTCTCCTAGGATCCATATATGTAGATGATTTGCTGTTGTAGTCAAAACATCCGGATTTCTTGCGACAGACCAAAGAAGTCGTCGGAGAAGCATTTGAGATAAAAAATCTCGGCAAAGTGAAAACCTGTCTGGGCATAGAATTCAAGCAGGACCTGAAAGATCACCGGGTATTTCTTGCAGAGGAAAAGTACATTGAAACCTTGTTGAAATGATTCAAAATGACTGAATGCAAGCCGGCACTAACACCCATTGAAGCGAAATGTACTTTGAAGCGACCAGAAGACGTCGATGGAACCGAAATGAGAAGGTACCCCTATCAGAACTTAATTGGCTCTCTTATGTTTCTTTCAGTCACAACTCTTCCAGATATTGCGTACGCCGTAAATTTCATGAGTCAGTTTAACCCATGTTACAATGTCGAACACTGGAAGACGGCGAAGCGTATTCTTCGGTATCTAAGCGGTACCAAACAACTCGGCCTGTTATTCAGGTGAAGATCTGTTCGCAGTTGTCGATGCTGACTTGGGCGCAAATTTGACTGACAGGCGATCATATTCTGGACAGGCGTTAATGTTAGCAGGTGCCGCTATAATTTTTGTGCTTTGTCAAGCACAGAGTCTGAATACTTGGCAATGAGCGAACAACCAAGGAGGCCTTATACTTAAAGGCTATACTCAATCGAATTGGCAGAAGATGTGATTCGGTTCAGCTCCTGAACGACAACCAAAGCGCTGGTTAAAGGTTTTGGTTTTCATCCACGCACAAAACACATCGATGTGCGAAACCACTTCATCCAGCACAAGCACCAGAGTGGCGACATCCAAGTTATACTATATGCAGACCGAGCAAATGCCAGCAGATGTCCTAATGAAGGGTCTAAGCATTGCCAAGCATTACGGTTGCATCTCTTCATTGGGTGTCACCAGTATTTAAGATCATCACGATTGTTATTTTGAGAGTGCGTGTTGCAAGTGTAACTATAATACACTGAAACACTGGCAGCTCTATGAATGTAATGTAACCATCTGGCAACTTTGATGATGATCGTATGTCAAGGTTAATTTCATCATTTCATGAAATACACAGTTCGTTTTAGACCGAAAAATAAGACGCGTCTTTGTTCTAATAATAAATCAACATAAAGTGCAGTGCATCGTCTTCTTACTTATTAACGCTGAAAAACTCACTTACTACTGCAATTAAAAAAAAAAACACAGCGCACACATGAAGTAAAATGTAATCAAAATCCAAATGGTTATTAAAATTATTGCTAGTTAAACGACATGTATTCGTTAGAACCATCATAGTCATACACTGTTAAAATTGGTTAAAGTATTAAAATTGTTATTTGAAGCAGAGAGAATGTAATGGAATGTATTACATTCTCATTGTTGATATGCTACTACTCTGGCAGCTCAGCTGCTCAGTTGCTCCTCAGCTGCTCAACTGATTTTAATGAGCTAGGTTGGCATGCCTGTGTTATTGCATGTGCTTACAGAATGTAAGAAGAAGACAAATTTACAAATTAAAACTAATAAACAAATAATTTACTAATTTTCTTTATTTTTTCTTCTACTTTTCAGGTTTTGTGGACATCTTGGGGACATCTTTGGACCTTTCTATTGGAGCCATAACGCATCGCAGGAATCTGATCGTCAGGTAAGTATTTCGCAGCGTGTCCGCCGCTTTTTGAGCATCGCTGGATCGTTTCTTCGTTCTCAAGGCTCGCAGCTTCTCGTTGGACCACTCGTTTGCGACGCTTGCACATCCATCGCCTCCTGCCAGGGCTGTGCGATAACGGCATGGAATGCGCCTCGGAATAGGCCACTCGAGTCGCCATGGACCCGCATGTCAGGTAAAGTTTGCGGTTTTTTGTGTCGTGGCTGCGTGGCTGAGAGCTGAGGATTCTACCACCAAGTCAGTACAGCGATCGTCGTTTGCTGGACTTTTGTGGCCTTAAGCCACATATCTCTCGTCACTAGACCTGCCGTCGCTCGTGTTTTGTATATATAAGTAATAGGTAAAGAAAAAAAAGACGCATATTAAATTTTATTTATATTAATAGTTCTTTTTTCTTTTTTAGTTTCAGGTTTGAAGACCATAGTTGGACTTTATTGGCGACGTCCGCCACAAGCCGCGCATCTCATCAGGGCTGGAAGAACATGACACGAAAATGCCGCGGTATGCCGCCTACCATGCCATAGGGAGCACCCGATCGGGTCGTTTGAAGGCATCAAGTGCCATTCTCGTCGCGATTGGGTGAGCGGTATTCAAATGTCGACCGCATCCAAATTTGAATTTTTTGCAAGTTTTGCAGCTGCGGCCGGCCGTCACCATCCGAGCTGTGGATGTCTCTGGTGGTCGAATGCCGTGATGACTCCACTCCAGCATTGCTACTGGCGCTCTTGATACCAGGTGGCGCCTGAGCATACCAGTGAGTTTCAGGTAAGTGTTTTGTCGAGTGGATAGCATGTGGAGCATTTGTGACCAGATTATGAGCATCTTTACCACCGCCTTGCACAGTGGTATTGGATTTGCTGCAGTCGGAATGCGGAAATTCAGCAGGCGTTGGCATCGTCTACCTCGTGCAAGGATGTGCTCAGTGTCAGCAGCAATGATGGTGTTGTTATCGTGTGCGTTTCCATTGTTGTCGCCAACTTTGTTGTTGCTGACGTCATCGTCATTATCGCTAGCGTCGCCATTGTCCTCGTCGTCATCCAATGCGACTTCTAGTCGCCGTTCCAGCAGCTCCAGACCCGTTACCAGCAAGATCTCTTGGGCCTCAGTTTAAGGTACGCTGTGTGTAGACGCTGACTGTTGCACACCGTCGTCTGGCAGCAAGTTCTGTATTGACAGCTGTTGTTGTGGCTTCAGTTCGCCTTCGTCTGGCGTTTGTGGCGGCTCCGGATCATCCTCAATTACAATCACATCACCCTCGTAGTCCGGCATTATGTTGCGTTGTATAATTGGTGGCTGGCCAAATATGAGTAACACCATCCTGTCTCTCGGCGTTTGCCCGCTAGCGTGCCGTCTTCTTAAGCAATTAATGTCTAAAGACCCGAATCTCTCTGGCCGAGGGTTGTCTATGTTTTGTTGTCTTAATTTCTTCAGGCATCATTCATTTGCATCCTCTAAATCTTTTTTCCTTTGCGCTTCCCTCTGTACTGCCAGCTTTTCTTCTTCCAGTCGCAGCAGTGTCGGGAGCATTATGGTAGTTTGGGCTTGTTGCTGCTGCTGACTTTGCCTCTGATTGGTTGAAGGGGGCGGATATGTTGTTGCAGTTGCTTAGCATACCGCGGCCTTTGCAGTCGCTGCGGCTCATACGGCTGAACGACCAACTGTCTTGCCTCAGGGTTTATATGTCAAGAGAGCGCATTGGCGAAGCGTCTACTTGTCGTCTGGAATACCTCCTCGACAATTCCAATATTGTATGTATCCCTTATCACGGGTGTACATCGTTGCTTTCAACGCTTTCCGTATAATCTTGTTTTGCAGGCTTTGGATACGGTATATCTGCGTATCACAAGTCAGCCCCCATACTGGCAGTCCGTATTGCCAGATTGGCATTATTAGTTGCTTAGTTTGCTACCCGGGACCGCAGCCACTCCAGTTTGATTGCTCTTCCTCTCAGTTTGCACGGGAGATATGGGAACTGAGTATGAGTTTTTTGTCCAGCACTACGCCAAGATATGTGTGCGATTTCATCCCTGGAATAACCTGACCATTTATAATTGGGGATTTTCTTTTAAGTAGGTCTGTTGGGTCGTAATTGGAACATTACATGGCCAGTCTTTTTTGCGTTGATGTTGATGGACCACTTCTTAGCCCAGTTTTCGAAATGTCTCAGGTACTCTTCATTGTTGTTTACTGCTGTATTTGGCATATCAGACGCACTCAAAATCACCGTGTCGTCGGCATAGGTAGCCAGCAGCATGGAGGCATTACTACGCACCTTCTAGGGTGTACTCTGTACAAATTAAGTGGCAGTAGTTTAATCAATTTGTATAGTAGTCCATCATGCCATACGCGATCGAATGCCTCTGAAATATCTAGAAACACTGCTGAGCAGAATTATTTATTTTCAAAGGCCTTCAATATAAATTGTGTGACTCGTGCCAGCTGTTATTCAGTACCATGCTCGCTCCTGAACCCAAACTGATAGCTGGGTACTGCTTTTGCAAAGTCTTCGACCTCAAACCATCTTGCCATTAGTAATTTTTCAAAAATCTTTGATAGTCCGGACAGCAGACTTATTGGTGGGTAAGAATTAGCCTGGCTGTTTCCTAGGCTTAAGATCATGCTTATAGCGGCACGTTTCCATATGGGGAAGTGCCCATGTCTCAACATTGAATTGTATATTAATATTAAATTGCTTCAGTTGGCAGTTTTTTGATTAATTTATTGTCTATTTTGTCTTCCCCAGGGGATTTTGTCAGCTCCAGTGCGTCGATTGCCAGAATTTTGGGCAGAATCTCTCCTCCATGTGAGCCGCAAATGCCTCAGCTTTTTCGCTTGCTGTTCTGGTCCACGTTTCGCAACCCGTTGATGATCTAATCTTTAGTGGCCAGTCTGGTCGTGGCTGCCTTTTTATGTTTGTGGTGAGTCGCCAAAGCTTTTGCATTTGGTAGCGATCTTGTGGTATTATTCCTTCGAAAAGCTTATTGTTCCTCTGATTTTGCACGGCCCTATACTGTCGCCTTGCTTCCGTGGTGCGAGATGCTACCAGGATTTTCTTCAATCTCTGCTTTTCCCCGAGTAGTTTCATGGTAGCTTCGTCCAGCTGTAGGTGCTGCTGTCCAGCACGTCTCTGTTGTCTTCTACTCAGCCTTTGCACGTTATTCTCCGAGGCAGCTGCTGCGGCTTTATTAATATTTTCCATAAATATTGCATCTTCAATATCTTCAGCCGAATTAATTTCCGTATTCAGGTGAATGTGCTGCTCCAGAGACTGCTGGAACAGGTCCAGGTCAGCATCTGCTGCAAGGAGGCGTTTATTTTGGCGAGTGTGCTGCTCCTTTCTTCCATCCTTTCCAATCATTGGCAGGTGGTCAGAATCCAGGTCCGCACTTGATCTTATAGTCAAGAGAGAGGCCGCCAGTCCTTTATAGATTCCAAAATCGAATGCTGACGGTCTTTTCCTTTTGTCGTACGGATAATGGGTTGCTCCTCCAGTGACCAGCACATTGCAGCCGTTCCTGGCATGTACGACCTCAAGTAACGCCTTGCCTTTCGGACATGCTCGTACATTGCCCCACCACGAGTGTTTGGCATTCCAATCGCCGCACATCAGGAACTTGGTTGGCGATGACGCGTCACGTAAGTCTGTCATGCATTTAATTAATCGTGTAAAGTGGGCTGTTGTCCACTTATATACTAGCAGGCAATAAATGGGAGCTATAATGATTCCCTTTTTGATTTCATCATCCGCAGCAAACAAGAGGATGGGCGAGCTTTGTAAAAAAGGCTTTTGTATTGGCTCCAGCGCTGTGTGGCGAATATCATTCCGGACTAGTGTGGCAACACCTCCACTGCGTGGATTGTCTGGATTGGAGGCAGTGTGTGTTGTGTATCCATTAATGGGCAGGACACCTGTGCTGTTTGCCGTGCGCGTCTCTACCAACATCATTATATAGATACCTTCACGCTGCAGGAATAGCAATTACGCCTTGCAAATTGCAAAGGCTACTGTGTTCCTAGAAATTTAAAATTAATATTTTATTCAATCAATATTTACAAAACATTATACTTGAATGAAATGACAGCAATTATTGCTTGGTCTAATATGTAAAAGAAACATTTATCTTCAGTTTGCAGTGGAAAGACATCCACCCAATTAACCATCTTCAGATATATAGTACAAGATTTAGTTTTGGTCCGAGTTATCTTCGTTTCCAGGAGGAGTAGGGGATGAGATAATAGCTAGTATTCCAGCAGCCAAGCTGTTATCAGGAGGTTGAGGTGCAGAAATGGTCAAAAGCCAAACACTCTGAGAACACGACGTTTTTTAATCGACTCAAGAATTGTTTCAACTTGAGTAGAAACACTCATATGAGGCGGCCTTTGGGGAATAGGGTCCTCTTGAGATATAGAAGGCCATTTATTAACATGACATTGTCAGTCAGTTATTCTGTGGTATAGAATTGTTTGCAGTTATTCGATCTCTTAAATCAAGGATTAGTAGGAGTTCCGGATTGCGTCTTTGTTGTTGCTCTTTTAGATTGAGGAATTAAGCTTGGTTGTAAGTCTCTACTAGGTTCAGGAGAATTATTAAATCTAGCCATCAAGTAGCGCTCTCTAATTCGCATCCTTTCAGACATTCTAGCTCTATATTGTTGCTCTCTTCTTTCACTTAAGGCGCTGTTGTCGCGTCTCCTCTCTCTTGAGAAGCCTGAGGGGGTGGATGCCACGAAGTTGTTGGTAAACGTTTTTTAATCATGTCCACATATCGGGGGCGGACAAGGCGATGTGGTAGATATGGAATAAGTGCAATGTTTCTCGCAGTGATTGCAGTGATTTAAAAGTTTTTGCATGTAGTTATAACATGCAGAATTGTAGAAATCTACATTTTCCTTACTTCAAGGTCATGGTGCAAAATAGTGTTTCTGATGTACCACGGGGAACCTGTGATTAGTTTAAGCACTTTGTTTTGCATCGTTTGTATTTTGTCAAAATGAATTTGACTAGTTAACGGTCCCCAAACAGGCATGGTATATTGCCATATAGGCGCAATGAGTTGCTTGTAAATTAAAATTTTAGACTTGATGGGGAGCTTAGATTTGCTATTAATTAACCAGTGGATCTTTTAATCCTGTTACGAAGCTAAGATACCGTTGCTGAGATGTGCTGATTAAGATTTAATTTGGTGTCAAGTCGCACACCAAGATAAATGTGCATAGATATATTTGCAATACCACATCCATTCAAACAGAATGATAGATTTTTTGGTGTGGGTGCGTGTATGCACAATGGAGGCTAACATCAAAATGATGCGCCGATCATTATTCAACTCATTACTCTTATTTTAGCAACATCATGTGAATAGTTATGGACCTAGATTTTTAAATAAAATAAATTAAAAGCTGTGTGTGTGTAGAACATTACAACACAACAGCGGAATTTGCTTAAACGTTAACATTATTATTTAGCATTTAAGTAACATTAGTACTGTTGTTAAACGGATAGCATAAACTTATAAATAATATAAATTTGAAGTAGATAAGCGGTACCGTATCAGGCAGAGGTAAACAGCTATGTGTCAGCTGTCACTTCAAGTTGCCAAATCAGTTAGTGGCTACATGTGTTTGGTGAACGTTGTATGAGCTGTGGTTGGCACTTTGATTGTATCTGCTGTCTGATCACACAATACGGGCAGTGGCAAAAAGGTAAACAATCATGTAAATTGTGGTTGTGGTGAACGATTAATTAGTGATTACGGATTTTAGTTATGCAGATTTTAAGTGCTCTCTGGTGTAGAGATGGCTTGCAAATCTCAATTTGCACTAAGTATCGCTGCTAAGGCGCACATCGGTGCTTAGTGTGTTGCTTGGAAAAAAAAAATAAAACTCTGAGAAACGCAGTGAGGTGATGGATGACTGAAGACGCCGCTGGAACAGAGTAGCCCCGATGGAATTTTGATGACGACTGTATGGAACATACTGATGTAGTCAGGTGGGTTGCTGTAGTTGTAAACGCTGGTGCTGGTCAGCCCAAGACTGATTTGAGTTTTGTGGTTTATATGCTTGCTTAGCGTGTGTGCTGGAAATATATAAACAGAATTTTGGATTTGCAGGTTGTGGACTGCAGCAACACCAACTGAACGAAGCAAGGATACATA
>JAWNNV010000728.1:0-11584 GCA_035044485.1 Scaptomyza reducta | reverse complement strand
TATTGCTATACTGCATTCATAGTTGGAAATGTTTATTGTTTTTATTTTAAATTTATGTCAACATTTTCCGAACCTCTAACTTTGTCAAAACTTAACCGATTTTCAAAAGTAAAGGCGTGTTAGTCGCTCGATCTCAATAATAATACTGCATTCGTTGTTGAATATGAATATATATTTTTTCGATTATTTATATAAAACTTCCCAAAACCTATAACTTTTTATCAAAATATTCCGAACCTATAACTTTGTCAAAACTTTTCGAACCTATAACTTTGTCAAAACTTTCCGAACCTATAACTATTTCAAAACTGAACACATTTTTAACGGCAAGGCCTTCAGTCGTGGCTCGACCTCAATAATAATACTGCATTCATAGTTGGAAATGTATATATTTTTTTTTGAATTTCATGTCAAAACTTTCCGAACCTTTAACTTTTCAAAACTTTCCAGAACCAATAACTTTCAAACGTTATAATAATACTATTCATGTTGGATGTTATTTTTGTCAAAACTTTCCGAACCTATAACTTTGTCAAAACTTAACCGATTTTCAATAGGAGAGGAGTTTTAGTCGTCGCTCGATCTCAATAATAATACTCATTCATAGTTGGAAATATTTTTTTTTTTCGAAATTCATGTCAATAGTTTCCGATTATATAACTTTGTTAAAACTTTCCAAACCTATAACTTTTTTCAAAACTTTCCGAACCTATAACTTTTTTATAACGGGACAAATTTTTGATAGGAAAGGCATTTATAATTGTAATAATAATACTGCACTCAATACTCAATAATAATACTGCATTCATAGTTGGAAATGTATTTATTTTTTTTTCGAAATTTATGTCAAAACTTTCCAAACATATAACTTTTTTCAAAACTTTCCGAACCTACAACTTTTTTATAACGGGACAAATTTCGATAGGCAAGGCATTTTAGTAATTATAATAATAATACTGCACTTAATACTTTTTATTTCAATTTCCGAAATAACTTTGTCAAAACTTAACCGATTTTCAAAAAGTAAAGACGTGTTAGTCGCTCGATCTCAATAATAATACTGCATTCATTGTTGGAAATGAATTTATTTTTTTTTTCCAAATTTATGTCAAAACTCCCCAGACCTATAACTTTGTTCAAAACATTCCGAACCTATAATTTTGTCAAAACTGAATTAATTTTCAAAAAGGAAAGGCGTTTTAGTCTTGGCTCGATCTCAATAATAATACTCCTTCAAATGTGTACTGCATTCATAGTTCGAAATATATTTTTTTTTCGAAAAAAACTATAACTTTTTGTCTGGAAATTTTTTTTCTATGGAAATTTATGTCAAAACTTTCCGAACCTATAACTTTGTCAAAACTTTCCGATTTTCAAAAGTAAAGGCGTGTTAGTCGCTCGATCTCAATAATAATACTGCATCCGTTGTTGAATATGAATATATATTTTTTCGCAATTTATGTGAAAACTTTCCAAACATATAACTTTTTTCAAAACTTTCCGAACCTATAACTTTTTTATAACGGGACAAATTTTCGATAGGAAAGGCATTTATAATAATAATACTGCACTCAATACTCAATAATAATACTGCATTCATAGTTTGAAATAATTTATTTTTTTTCCAAATTTATGTCAAAAATATCCCAGACCTATAATTTTTTCAAAACTTTCCGAACCTATAACTTTGTTAAAACTTAAAAATTTTTCAAAAGGAAAAGCGTTTTAGTCGTGGATCGATCTCAATAATAATACTGCATTCATAGTTGGAAATGTTTTATTTTTTCGAAATTCATGTCAAAACTTTCCGAACCTATAACTTTGTCAAAACTTAACCAATTTTCAAAAGGAAATGCATTTTATTTAGTCGTATACTGACTCGATACTCAATAATAATACTGCATTCATAGTTGGAAATGTATTTATTTTTTTTTCGAAATTTATGTTAAAACTTTCCGAACCTATAACTTTGTCAAAACTTTCCGAACCTATAACTTTGTTAAAACATTCCGAACCTATAACTTTGTCAAAACTGAATAATTTTCAAAAGGAAAAGCGTTTTAGTCGTTGGCACGATCTCAATAATAATACTGCATTCATAGTTGGAAATGTTTTTTTTTCGAAATTCATGTCAAAACTTTCCGAACCTATAACTTTGTTAAAACATAACCGATTTTCAATAGGAAAGGCGTGTTAGTCGCTCAATCTCAATAATAATACTGCATTCATGGTTGGAATATGAATATATTTTTTTTCGAAATTTATATCAAAACTTCCCAAACCTATAACTTTTTTCTAAACATTCCGAACCTATAATTTGTCAAAACTGAACAAATTTTCAAAAGGAAAGGCGTTTTAGTCGTTGATCGATCTCAATAATAATACTGCATTCATTTTTGAAAATTTTTTTATTTTTTTTAATTTACTGTCAACACTTTCCGAACCTATAACTTTGTCAAAACTTTCCGATTTTCAAAAGTAAAGGCGTGTTAGTCGCTCGATCTCAATAATAATACTGCATTCATATGTTGGATATCGTATATATTTTTTTCGAAATTTATGTGAAAACTTTCCAAACATATAACTTTTTTCAAAACTTTCCGAACCTATCACTTTTTTATAACGGGACAAATTTTCGATAGGAAAGGCATTTATAATAATAATAATAATGCTGCACTCGATACTTCAATAATAATACTGCATTCATAGTTGGAATTGTTTTTTTTATTTTTCGAAATTCATGTCAAAACTTTCCGAACATATAACTTTGTCAAAACTTTCCAAACCTATAACTTTTTTAAAACTTTCTCGAACCTATAACTTTTTTAAAACGGGACAAATTTTCGAAAGGAAATGCGTTTTAGTCGTGGCTAAATCTCAATAATAATACACATTGCATTCATAGTTGGATTTTTTTTTATTTTAAATTCATGTCAAAACTTTCCTATTAACCTATAACTTTGTCAAAAATTAACCGATTTTCAAAAGAAAAGGCATGTTAGTCTTGGCTTGATTTCAATAATAATACTGCATTCATTGTTGGAAATGTTTATTATTTTTTGATTTTATACTTATTATTTTCCTATTCCTTTAATTTATGTCAAAACTTTCCGAACCTCTAACTTTGTCAAAACTTAACCGATTTTCAAAAGGAAAGGCGTGTTAGTCGCTCGATCTCAATAATAATACTGCATTCGTTGTTGGAAATGAATATATATTTTTTCGAAATTTATATCAAAACTTCCCAAACCTATAACTTTTTTCAATACATTCCGAACCTATAACTTTCTCAAAACTGAACAAATTTTCAAAAGGAAAGGCGGTTTAGTCGTAGATCGATCTCAATAATAATACTGCATTCATTTTTGAAATTTTTCTTTATTTCTTTAAACTTATGTCAACACTTTCCGAACCTAGTCTTGGCTCGATCTCAATAATAATACTGCTTTCATAGTTCGAAATGTTTTTTTTTTCGAAATTCATTTCAAAACTTTCCGTACATATAACTTTGTCAAAACTTTCCAAATTATTTTTTTTTAAATTCATGTCAATATTTTCCGACCCTATAACTTTGTCAAAACTGGCCGAATCTATAACTTTGTCAAACCTGAACCGATTTGCAAAAGGAAAAGCTCTTTAGTCTTGGCTCGATCTCAATAATAATACTGAATTCATAGTTCGAAATGATTTTTTTTTTTCGAAATTCATGTTAAAAGTTTCCGATTGTTAAAACTTTTCGAACCTATCACTTTGTCAAAAGTGAACCAATTTTCAGAAGGAAAGGCGTTTAGTCGTACATCGATCTCAATAATAATACTGCATTCATAGTTGGATATGTTTTTTTTTTTCGAAATTCATGTCAAAATTTTCCAAACCTATAACTTTTTTTAAAACATTCCGAACCTATAACTTTTTAAAAACGGGACAAATGCGTTTTAGTCGTGGCTAAATCTCAATAATAATACTGCATTCATAGTTGGAAATGTTTTTTTTTTTTCGAAATTCATGTCAAAACTTTCCGAACCTATAACTTTGTCAAAACTTTCCAAACCTATAACTTTGTCAAAACTTTCCGAACATATAACTTTGTCAAAACTTTCCAAACCTATAACTTTTTTCAAAACATTCCGAACCTATCACTTTGTCAAAAGTGAACCAATTTTCAGAACGAAAGGCGTTTTAGTCGTAGATCGATCTCAATAATAATACTGCATTCATAGTTGGAAATGTTTTCTGTTTTTTTTTTTTTAATTTATGTCAAAGCTTTCCGAACCTATAACTTTGTCAAAATTTTCCGAATTTCAAAAGGAAAGGCATTTTAGTCGTGGCTCGATCTTAATAATATTACTGCATTCATTGTTGGAATTTTTTTTTTAAATTCATTTCAACACTTTCCGAACCTATTACTTTGACAAAAATGAACCGATTTGCAAAAGGAAAAGCGTTTTAGTCTTGGCTCGATCTCAGTAATAATACTGCATTCATTGTTGAAATGTTTTATTTTTTTTTTAAATTTATGTCAAAACTTTCCGATCCTATAACTTTGTCAAAACTGATCAAATTTTCAAAAGAAAACCCTCCGAACCTATAACTTTGTCCAAACTTTCCAAACCTATAACTTTTTTCAAAACTTTCCGACCTATCACTTTGTCAGAACTGAACAAATTTTCAAAGGGAAAGGCGTTTTAGTCGTGTCTAAATCTCAATAATAATGCATTCATAGTTGGAAATGTATTTATTTTTTTCGAAATTTATGTCAAAGCTTCGCAAACCTATAACTTTTTCCAAAACTTTCCGAACATATAACTTAGTCAAAACTTTCCAAACCTATAACTTTTTTCAAAACTATCCGAACCTATAACTTTTTCAAAACGGGACAAATTTTCGAAAGGAAAGGCGTTTAAGTCGTGGCTCGATCTCAATAATAATACTGCATTCATTGTTGGAAATGTTTTTTCTCCGAAATTCATGTCAAAACTTTCCGAACATATAACTTTGTCAAAACTTTCCAAACCTAAAACGTTTTTCAAAACTTTCCGAACCTATAACTTTTTTAAAACGGGACAAATTTTCGAAAGGAAATGCGTTTTAGTCGTGGCTAAATCTCAATAATAATAATGCATTCATAGTTGGAAATGTATTTATTTTTTTGAAATTTATGTCAAAGCTTCGCAAACCTATAACTTTTTCCAAAACTTTCCGAACATATAACTTAGTCAAAACTTCCCAAACCTATAACTTTTTTCAAAACTTTCCGAACCTATAACTTTTTCAAAACGGTACAAATGCGTTTTAGTCGTGGCTTAATCTCAATAATAATACTGCATTCATAGTTGGAAATGTTTTTTTTTTTCGAAATTCATGTCAAAATTTTCCGAACCTATAACTTTGTCAAATCTTTCCAAACCTATAACTTTGTCAAAACATTCCGAACCTATAACTTTGTCAAAACTGAATAAATTTTCAACAGGAAAGGCGTTTAAGTCGTGGCTCGATCTCAATAATAATACTGCATTCATAGTTGGAAATGTTTTTTTTTTTTTTCGAAATTCATGTCAAAACTTTTCGAACATATAACTTTGTCAAAACTTTCCAAACCTATAACTTTCTTGAAAACTTTCCGAACCTATAACTTTGTCAAAACTGAACTTTCAAAGGGAAAGGCGTTTTAGTCGTGGCTGGATCTTAATAATAATACTGCATTCATAGTTGGAAATGTTTTTTGTGTTTTTTTAAATTTATGTCAAAACTTTCCGAACCTATAACTTTGTCAAAACATAACCGATTTTCAAAAGGAAAGGCGTGTTAGTCGCTCGATCTCAATAATAATACTGCATTCGTTGTTGGAAATGAATATATATTTTTTCGAAATTTATATCAAAACTTCCCAAACCTATAACTTTTTTCAATACATTCCGAACCTATAACTTTCTCAAAACTGAACAAATTTTCAAAAGGAAAGGCGGTTTAGTCGTAGATCGATCTCAATAATAATACTGCATTCATTTTTGAAAATTTCTTTATTTCTTTAAACTTATGTCAACACTTTCCGAACCTAGTCTTGGCTCGATCTCAATAATAATACTGCTTTCATAGTTCGAAATGTTTTTTTTTTCGAAATTCATTTCAAAACTTTCCGTACATATAACTTTTTTCAAAACATTCCGAACCTATAACTTTTTAAAAACGGGACAAATGCGTTTTAGTCGTGGCTAAATCTCAATAATAATACTGCATACGTAGTTGGAAATGTTTTCTTTTTTCGACATTCATGTCAAAACTTTCCAAATTATTTTTTTTTAAATTCATGTCAATATTTTCCGACCCTATAACTTTGTCAAAACTGGCCGAATCTATAACTTTGTCAAACCTGAACCGATTTGCAAAAGGAAAAGCTCTTTAGTCTTGGCTCGATCTCAATAATAATACTGAATTCATAGTTCGAAATGATTTTTTTTTTCGAAATTCATGTTAAAAGTTTCCGATTATATAACTTTGTTAAAACTTTTCGAACCTATCACTTTGTCAAAAGTGAACCAATTTTCAGAAGGAAAGGCGTTTAGTCGTACATCGATCTCAATAATAATACTACATTCATAGTTGGAAATGTTTTTTTTTTTTTCGAAATTCATGTCAAAATTTTCCAAACCTATAACTTTTTTCAAAACATTCCGAACCTATAACTTTTTAAAAACGGGACAAATGCGTTTTAGTCGTGGCTAAATCTCAATAATAATACTGCATTCATAGTTGGAAATGTTTTTTTTTCGAAATTCATGTCAAAACTTTCCGAACCTATAACTTTGTCAAAACTTTCCAAACCTATAAGTTTGTCAAAACTTTCCGAACATATAACTTTGTCAAAACTTTCCAAACCTATAACTTTTTTCAAAACATTCCGAACCCATCACTTTGTCAAAAGTGAACCAATTTTCAGAACGAAAGGCGTTTTAGTCGTAGATCGATCTCAATAATAATACTGCATTCATAATTGGAAATGGTTTTTTTTTTTTTTCGAAATTCATGTCAATATTTTCCAAACCTATAACTTTTTTCAAAACTTTCCGAACCTATAACTTTTTCAAAACGGGACAAATACGTTTTAGTCGTGGCCAAATCTCAATAATAATACTGCATACGTAGTTGGAAATGTTTTCTTTTTTCGACATTCATGTCCAAACTTCCCAAACCAATAACTTTTTTCAAAACATTCCGAACCTATAACTTTGTCAAAACTGAACAAATTTTGAAAAGAAAACTTTTCCGAACTTATAACTTTGTCAAAACTTTCCGAATTTCAAAAGGAATGGCGTGTTGGTCGTGGCTCGATCCCAATAATACTGCATTCATAGTTGGAAATGTATTTGTATTTTTCGAACTTAATGTCAAAACTTCCCAAACCTATAACTTTTTTCAAAACATTCCGAACCTATAACTTTGTCAAAACTAAATAAATTTTCAAAAGGAATGGCATTTTTGTCGTGGCTCGATCTTAATAATAATACTGCATTCATAGTTGGAAATGTTTTCTGTTTTTTTTTTTTTAATTTATGTCAAAGCTTTCCGAACCTATAACTTTGTCAAAATTTTCCGAATTTCAAAAGGAAAGGCATTTTAGTCGTGGCTCGATCTTAATAATATTACTGCATTCATTGTTGGAATTTTTTTTTTTTAAAATTCATTTCAACACTTTCCGAACCTATTACTTTAACAAAAATGAACCGATTTGCAAAAGGAAAAGCGTTTTAGTCTTGGCTCGATCTCAGTAATAATACTGCATTCAGTGTTGAAATGTTTTATTTTTTTTTTAAATTTATGTCAAAACTTTCCGATCCTATAACTTTGTCAAAACTGATCAAATTTTCAAAAGAAAACCCTCCGAACCTATAACTTTGACCAAACTTTCCAAACCTATAACTTTTTTCAAAACTTTCCGACCTATCACTTTGTCAGAACTGAACAAATTTTCAAAAGGAAAGGCGTTTTAGTCGTGTCTAAATCTCAATAATAATGCATTCATAGTTGGAAATGTATTTATTTTTTTCGAAATTTATGTCAAAGCTTCGCAAACCTATAACTTTTTCCAAAACTTTCCGAACATATAACTTAGTCAAAACTTTCCAAACCTATAACTTTTTTCAAAACTATCCGAACCTATAACTTTTTCAAAACGGGACAAATTTTCGAAAGGAAAGGCGTTTAGTCGTGGCTCGATCTCAATAATAATACTGCATTCATTGTTGGAAATGTTTTTTCTCCGAAATTCATGTCAAAACTTTCCGAACATATAACTTTGTCAAAACTTTCCAAACCTATAACTTTTTTCAAAACTTTCCGAACCTATAACTTTTTCAAAACGGGACAAATTTTCGAAAGGAAAGGCGTTTTAGTCGTGGCTAAATCTCAATAATAATACTGCATTCAAAGTTGGAAATGTATTTATTTTTTTTCGAAATTTATGTCTATAACATTGTCAAAATTTTCCGAACCCATAACTTTTTCAAAACTGAACCGATTTGCAAGAGGAATACCGTTTCAGTCTTCGCACGATCTCAATAATAATACTGCTTTTATTGTTGGAAATGTTTTTTTTTCCGAAATTCATGTCAAAAACTTTCCAAACCTATAACTTTTTTCAAAACTTTCCGAATCTATAACATTGTCAAAACTGAACAAATTTTCAAAAAAAATCTTTCCGAACATATAACATTGTCAAACTTTCCGAATTTCAAAAGGAAAGGAGTGTTAGTCGTGGCTCGAGCTCAATAATAATTCATAGTTGAAAATGTTTTTTGGTTTTTCTTTTTAAATTTATGTCAAAACTTTCCAAACCTATATCTTTGTCAAATTTGAACAAATTTTGAAAAGGAAAGGCGTGTTAGTCTTAGATCATTCTCAATAATAATACTGCATTCATAGTTGGAAATGTTTTTTTATTCGAAATTAATTTCAAAAATTCCGAACATATAACTTTGTCAATACTTTTCGAACCTATAACTTTGTCAAAACTTGCCGAATTTATTGGGTCGATCTCAATAATAATACAGCATTCATTGTTGGAAATGTTTTTTTTCATGTGAAAACTTTCCGAACATATAACTTTGTCAAAGCTTTCCAAACCTATAACTTTTTTAAAAACTTTCCGAACCTATAACTTTGTCAAAACTTTCCGAATTTCAAAAGGAGAGGCGTGTTAGTCGTAGATCGATCTCAATAATAATACTGCATTCATAGTTGGAAATGTTTTTTGTTTTTTTTTTTTAAATTATGTCAAAACTTTCCGAACATATAACTTTGTCAAAACTTTCCGAATTTCCAAAGAAAATGCGTGTTAGTCGTGGCTCAAGCTCAATAATAATACTGCATTCATAGTTGGAAAAGTACTTATTTTTTTTCGAAATTTATGTCAAACCTTTCCAAACCTATAACTTTGTCAAAACTTAGGTTTAGTCGTAGGTCCATCGCAATAATAATACAGCATTCATTGTTAGAAAAGTTTTTTTTTCCGAAATTCATGTCAAAACTTTCCGAACACATAACTTTTTTTAAAACTTTCCGACCTATCACTTTGTCAAAACTAAATAAATTTTCAAAAGGAATGGCATTTTGTCGTGGCTCGATCTTAATAATAATACTGCATTCATAGTTGGAAATGTTTTTGTTTTTTTTTTAAATTTTTCTATGTCAAAGCTTTCCGAACCTATAACTTTTTTCAAAACTTTCCGAACCTATATCTTTGTCAAACTTGAACAAATTTTCAAAAGGAAAGGTGTGTTAGTCGTAGATCGTATCTCAATAATAATACTGCATTCATAGTTGGAAATGTTTTTTTTATTTCGAAATTCATGTCAAAAATTCCGAACATATAACTTTGTCAAAACTTGAACCAATTTTCAAAACGAAAGCGTTTAGTTTAGCTCGATCTCAATAATAATACTGCATTCATTGTTGGAAATGTTTTTTTTCATGTCAAAACTTTCCGAACATTTAACTTTGTCAAAGCTTTCCAAACCTATAACTTTTTAAAAACTTTCCGAACCTATAACTTTGTCAAAACTTTCCGAATTTCAAAAGGAGAGGCGTGTTAGTCGTAGATCGATCCCAATAATATCTGCATTCATAGTTGGAAATGTATTTGTTTTTTTCGAACTTTATGTCAAAACTTCCCAAACCTATAACTTTTTTCAAAACTTTCCGACCTATCACTTTGTCAGAACTGAACAAATTTTCAAAAGGAAAGGCGTTTTAGTCGTGATCTAAATCTCAATAATAATGCATTCATAGTTGGAAATGTATTTATTTTTTTTCGAAATTTATGTCAAAGCTTCCGCAAACCTATAACTTTTTCCAAAACTTTCCGAACATATAACTTTGTCAAAACTTTCCAAACCTATAACTTTTTTCAAAACTTTCCGAACCTATAACTTTTTCAAAACGGGACAAATTTTCGAAAGGAAAGGCGTTTTAGTCGTGGCTAAATCTCAATAATAATAATGCATTCAAAGTTGGAAATGTATTTATTTTTTTTCGAAATTTATGTCTATAACATTGTCAAAATTTTCCGAACCCATAACTTTGTCAAAACTGAACCGATTTGCAAGAGGAATACCGTTTCAGTCTTGGCACGATCTCAATAATAATACTGCATTTATTGTTGGAAATGTTTTTTTTTCCGAAATTCATGTCAAAAACTTTCCGAACACATAACTTTGTCAAAACTTTCAAAACCTATAATTTTATTCTAAACTTTCCGAACCTATAACTTTTTCAAAACTGAACAAATTTTCGAACAGAAAGGCATTTTAGTCGTGAATAAACCTCAATAATAATACTGCATTCATAGTTGGAAATGTATTTATTTTTTTTCGAAATTTATGTCCAAACTTCCCAAACCATTAACTTTTTTCAAAACATTCCGAACCTATAACTTTGTCAAAACTGAACAAATTTTGAAAAGAAAACTTTTCCGAACTTATAACTTTGTCAAAACTTTCCGAATTTCAAAAGGAAAGGCGTGTTGGTCGTGGCTCGATCCCAATAATACTGCATTCATAGTTGGAGATGTATTTGTATTTTTCGAACTTAATGTCAAAACTTCCCAAACCTATAACTTTTTTCAAAACATTCCGAACCTATAACTTTGTCAAAACTAAATAAATTTTCAAAAGGAATGGCATTTTTGTCGAGCCACGACTAAACTGCATTTCCTTTGAAATTCGGAAAATTTTGACAAAGTTATAGGTTCGGAAAGCTTTGACATAAATTTAAAAAAAAAACAGAAAACATTTCCAACTATGAATGCAGTATTATTATTAAGATCGAGCCACGACAAAAATGCCATTCCTTTTGAAAATTTATTTTGATTTTGACAAAGTTATAGGTTCGGAATGTTTTGAAAAAAGTTATAGGTTTGGGAAGTTTTGACATTAAGTATGAAAAATACAAATACATCTCCAACTATGAATGCAGTATTATTGGGATCGAGCCACGACCAACACGCCTTTCCTTTTGAAATTCGGAGGCTCTTGACAAAGTTATAAGTTCGGAAAAGTTTTCTTTTCAAAATTTGTTCAAGCAATACGTA
>JAWNNV010000726.1:0-272573 GCA_035044485.1 Scaptomyza reducta | reverse complement strand
ATCTAGATTAATACTGCACTTTCAGTTTATGAAATAATTTTCACTCGAAATTCATGATAAACACTACCCAAAGGAATCAACCTGAAGATAGGTCAGATCTCTCCGAAGTCATAACATACATACATGTAATGTACTAATGGAATGGAAGGCAAGCACAATCAACATCAAACCTACACAGACACACCCATATACTCTCTGGCACAGCTCGTGAGAAGTGTCACAACACTAAGCCATCAAATTTAATGTCCACTTAGACAGGCAACATTCAGCAGCCACCCGACCCGACCCGACCCGAAACCAACGTATGGCAGCCCTGTACCCGTTCCCTTTCTTTTCCCCCCCACCACTTTCTCATGCCTTTTTACCATCAGTTGTATCGACCGTATCGTACTGGCTACCGCGACGAAGCTGATCCACACTTGCTTAAAAAAAAAATAAAATAACAAAAAAAAAAGTGTAAATGGGTTTCAGTTGCCAAAGGCGAAGAGGGAGTCCTTTGGACTGCCAACCAGTTGGCCGGAGCACATGTGAGAGGAGCCGCCCGGTTGACTTTCTGCTTGATGACGGTGCTTAAATAATAATTTTATACCCTAACAAAACGGTCGCTGCCGATGTTTTGATGCTGACGTTTCCCTTATCTTTGTTGGCCCTGTGTTGTTGCTGTTTGTGCCTTGTCATTCTGTCGCTGCCCAGCCCAGCCCAGCCCAACCAGTCAGCTAAATTGGTAAACGGGTCCGTTGGACGTTGGAAAAATGCAAATGTAAAACAGCCCACGACCAGAATCAGTATCAGGATGCTTCTATGACCATGTGAATGGAGATGGAGATGGGCATCACACGGCGCTTAGTCGCCTTCACGACATTTAATTTTCATAATGATTATGATATGCAGCATATACAAACATGCAGACTGCCTACATACGTATACGTATATAGATATTTAGGTGTTATGTGAGAGTGTGTGTGGGTGACTGGATGTGTTTGGGGTTTGGACGAGTCTTTGGGGGCTGTCATTTGGCGGCTAACGAAATCATTTTAACACAACTGGCGCGTTAAAAATGCTTAAAATGTGAAACGCAACAGCAGCGATGGAGATGGAGATGGAAATGGCGACGATGATGATGGAAATTTTTTGGGTAAACAAAAAAAAAACAACAAAATAAGAAAATTTCGCAAAACGGCGTAAAATGTACGAAAAATGCGCAAGGAAATATGAGGAGAAGGAAGGAAAGGAAGTGCTGAACTGAAGGAGCAGAGCGGCATGATGAATTATGTTTACGACACAATATGTTGCGGCTGGACTCTTGACTCCCGCGTCCTGCGAAACCAGACTTTACGACAATGGGGCAGACGGACGGCGGACGGAGTCCTGCAGTCTGTAGTATCATTTGCAAGCTGTCAGAGAAGCGCTGACTCTGCGGCTATGTGGCTCACTGGCTCAGGGTCGCTTCGTATGTGGCGGTCGCGTAAATGACGGTTAATGCCCGTCCAAGTCGAGGCACAGGATGAGCAGCTTGCTCATTATCCCGCTGTCATGTTAACTATATATATTTCGTATATGTATATTTATTTTCAACTCGACGATAGTTGAAGCAACATTGTAAGATATATATATATATATATATATGTATATAGTCTCTGCAGATAAACAACAACAACATCAAGGAGCCATTGACAATTTATGACTCAAAATTATGTCACAAAATGTTGCTGATGATGTTTTTGTTGCTAGCAAATATAACACAAAATATGCGCCTACAAATGAATTCCATGGGTCGCGGCATGGCGCATACACAGTGTGAATAACAGACAAAGAGATAGATCGAGAGAGGGAGCGAGATAGAGAGAGAGAGAGACAAAAACTTCATAAAATATGCGTTAAACTTTATGACAAGGACTTAGGTTCGGGTGGGTGCAGAAGGCGTGTGGCAGGTTCGGGGCTGGGCGAGTTGCACGTACGCGAAAATGGCGTGCAAATTTTGCAATAGCAACAAACACACACACACATACACACAGCATAAACACCCACACAGACAGACAAGGACACACCCGCCATTTTAATTTTCTTTGTGTTGAGCTCGCCGGAGTGCTGCTGTTGATGTTTTGTATTTGTTGTTATTATGATAAATCGCAGACATTTAACGCAGCGCACAAGAATTTATAACACACACACAAACACACACACACACACTGACACACACACACTAGCTATGAGCAGCTGCATTTTTGGGGAACTTCGCTTGTTGCGTCATTATTTATGACAATGCAAGTGCTGCTGGCTCCCCATTCACACATAAAACATTACACAAAGCATAGAAGTAACTGCAGACGACAGACAAATGAGCCATACAATCTAAGCAAGTGCACCAATGGGAAGTATTTTAAAGTTATACTATAAAATTGCGATCAAAAATTATAGTTTAAAGTTTCCCATTGAACTAATCATTGTGCTTTAACTATTTGCAGATAAGCGCGAAGATAAGGTGGAGGAATCAACGCCGAAGCGCTATACGACTACGTCGAGTTTAAAGCTGAAGCCCGGCGCAAATGATGATTATACGGAATATACCTGCCAGGTCAAGCACAGGGCCCTCTCGCCGGACATGCCCATGCGTACCACCGTGCAACTGTCCGTGTTGTGTGAGTAGAGCTCTAGATTCCAAACCCAATTGCATACCCAATAGGCCATCATTGTCAAATGCCAAATGCCAAATGCCGAATGCCGACCTCATTAGCCAGCCTCAAATGGAGCCAAGTTTGCCATACAATTGAAATGCTAGCTGCGTGTCCTAACCCTACCTTTTCCTCCTCTGCGGAAGAATCTGCCCGCTCCTGTCCTGTTCCTGACCCGCAAAACATGGCCCAAGAGCGATGGCCACAACCTGCTGCCTGTCAGGGCCTCTCCACGGCCGCTAATTGCGCAATTGGCGCGCGTATTAATTAGTTTTTAAATTCTAATGCGATGCCCAGCTGCTGCCACGCATCATACGCAACGACCAACGACCAAAGCTTCGTGTGGGGAGGGAAACGACAACCAGGGAGCAGGGACCAGCGACCAGGCGACCAGGCAACCATTGTGTGTTTGCAAATTTCCAACTTTCTGTTATTGATTGCTGGCGAAGCTGGTGCCTCTCCTTACCTGTTTCCCCTCTGCGCCCGTCACATTACATGCGGCATATTCAAATTAATTATGTTTCGCTATTTATGCATAGGCAGATAGAGATAGAGAGAGACCTGCCAATGGCGCTGAGGGTGCAGCTGCATAGCTTCCAGCACTGGTTGCCACAAGGCTAAAAGCACACCAACACAGACACAACAAACACACACATTTAGACACTTCGCTGAAGGAATAGATTGAACAGTCAAAGCACTCTTTTGTGTTAATTGCTTAACCAAATACAATCAGATATAAATCTATATATTTGTGTATGTGTCATCAATATTTATATATGTATATATCTTAATTGCGCCTTCACTTAGTCGTATCTGTATAGTTCAGCTGAGATATATGCATACATATGTGCATATTCTCCACCGACTCTAAACTATCGGACTGTTCTCTACCCTTGGCTTTTGCTGGGTTTGTGGCTTTTAATTATGCGCTATTATTGCACACCCCTCTCTACCGCTCCCGAATCCAACCAGACCAGGTCTTTCATTTGGACTGGTCCGGGTACTAATCGGATTCATTTAGCCTCATGCTGTGCATATATATAGTATACATTCATGGCACAGGCAAATCCTGGACACAGCCGATACTCGTGCAATGTTTTAAGTGATTTTAATTTAATTTTGTGCCTTGACTCGCATCGTTTTATTCCGGTTCACCTGCCTGACCAGGTACGTGCATGTGCTCTGTATGTGTGTGTGGCATACATTACGGCACATTGTACAGTTATTACGTATACGCATCTTGAGTTGCTAGCAATAAAAACTAAAAACTAAGTATGGAGTATATTCGATTGTCAGATTGATTTTTAATTGCTTTATGACCACTTTTAACCGGGTTTTCACATGCATTGTTTACTGTTTGTGTTTGTGGTATTTACAATGCTATTAAGCTTCCGTCCGCCCAACACAACCCGAGAGCACTTTAACCCAAATGCATTGTACTGCAGATAGATGAACATTGAACATTTGAACACAGGTCGCCTGCCCTCGGTAACGCCCCAAAAACCTGTTTTTGTAAATAAACACGAGATACAAAACAAGTAAGAAGGTTCTAGTCGAGAAATCCCGACTAGACGATACCCTGAAGCCCATACTTTAGGCGTACAGCCACTGCTTGCAAGTATGTGTGAGTGAGTTAACTTCAATGTTCCATATCTCCGCTGTTTCTCAATCGATTTCGATAAAAAATTTCACAGATTGTCATTATTTCGTCTAATGTTTCAAACTGCATCAGAAAGATTTCTGAATTCAAGATTTTGTTGTTATCGATCACATGTGCATATCGGAAACGGAAAGAGTTATCGAAATTTTGAAACAAGCTTGTACTGCCTAGGGATTAGGCGAGCTTATGTACCAAATCTGGAGTCTCTAGCTCTTATAGTTTCTGAGATCATACATACGGACGGACGGACAGACGAACAAGGCTATATCGACTCGGCTGTTGATGCTGATCAAGAATATATATACTTTACGGAGTCGGAGATGCTTCCTTCTGCCTGTTACATACTTTTACAAAAAACCATTATACCCTTTTTACCCATTTTCAATGGGTTCAGGGTATAAAAACCAAAAAAATGAAGGGGCGAAAACGGGGGAAATGGGAAAATAATGCGTTTGACCACATAAACGATTTGCATGCAAACACTTCAATTAAAAATCGTGCAAAAATGTTGTGTGTTCGGTTGCTGCATATGGCTGGCCTGTCCGGCTGTCCGGATGGCTGGTTGGTTGGCCAACTGGCCACATTTGTTTTAGTGTAAATTGAATTTATTTGCGGGCAGTCACTGCAATTAAATATGCACGCTATAAACACACACACATAAACATACATGTGTGCATTATCCGACAATAAACACAACTCACTGTTTTACTATTCTGCTCCTTTCCTTTTTCACAGATCCACCCGGACCACCCTACATTGAGGGATATTCGTCCATCGACACGCTGCGCCGTGGACAGACTGTCGAGCTGAGTTGTCGCAGCCGCGGAGGCAATCCTCCGGCGCAACTCATCTGGTATAAGAACAACGCGCAGATACGAATGGCCTACAGGTAAGCAGAGGTCTCCTCCTTAACTGCACTCAATGCCATTATCCCGCTAACTTGCTTGCAGAACCGCGGGCCGACTGTCGGAAAACATTTACACGTTCACCGTGGAGGCAAGCGACAACAAGGCGCGTTTCCGCTGCGAGGCCAGCAATGTGATGTCCCAGACGCCGCTCAAGGCGCAAGTTGATTTGACTGTCCTATGTAAGTGCAACACAACTCAGCTCTTCACCCCCTTTAAAGCGTATCATCAAAGCGAGGCCTGATACTTGAACATCTTGCAAACAGATAATTTGCCTAGTCAGGACAAGAGTCAGAGAGAGAGCTCGTTATGCAGACGGAAGCCTCTCCAGCTCTCCGCTGGCTGCCCGGCTGCCTGCCACTCCAGTCCGTCTTCTTTGCATGTTTGCCTAATTGTATTTCGTTAATTTTCATATTTGCACACTCTTCACGCCCACACACACACATCCACACACACTTGCTGGCAAACACTCAGATTGCGAGCCTGGCTTGTGTCAACAGTCGTCCTTTTGCATTCACACAGACAGCTGCCACTTGGCACGCGACACAAAGCGAAAATAAGCCTGATAACTCGCTCTCTCTCTGCGCTGTCTCTTTCTCTCTCTCCGGCTGTTGCTTTCTTTTGCAATTAAGCTTAAGTTTGCACTCTGAAACTACCCACTCCAACAGCCGCACTTGGCTTTGTCAAATCAAGCAATGCAAATTCTTTTCAAGTGCCAAATAGCGTTGCCACCCCGTCACATAATTTGCCTCTCTCCCTCCCTTCCTTTGGCTTGCTGCAGTTTGTAAAAGCTACAACAATTGCAATCAAGGCTGAGGCCCAGACTCAGCCAAAGGACCTAGCGTCGCGAAGCCTGTGCCGAAAACGTCGTTAACGTCGCAAGCATTTTGCATGGCACAGGCCTCCTTCCTTCTTCATCTCATCCTTTTATGTGTGTGTGAGTCTAACATGCAAATTTGCAACTCAAGGGCCACACGGCGTATGCGTGATATATTCAAATTTGAAGTGCCAAAGAGTGGTCGCAGCTGTGAATGGTCGCTGCTGCTTGCCTAGAATTAAGGAAAGGGTCCTTTGGCCCCAAACTGGACACCTGGCTAATCCCAATTCTTGTCGCACGTGGCCAACTTGTCCAGTTTATGGACGAATACCAATCAAACTTGATCTTACTTACTTTCTACTCATCCGCAAGCTTCTTCTTCTTGTTTACCTTGTTTTGCCCTCACACACACACACAGACACACAGACGTGCGTACACATTGTATTCAGCTGTGCTCGTCGCATTATTTATGTATAACGAAATGTGGCACACAAAAATGAAGACGTAGCAGGAATACATTGAGAGTCCACACACCCACACTCCGTATTTGATGTGTGCGTGTGTCTTGAGCGAAATGAAGATGTATGGCAAAAGATGCGAGAAGTTAAGAATTCATAATGTTTATTTATATGCGAAACATATCGAGTTGAAGTTTTGTATTCCCCAAACTCAACGTAAGCTGCGTATGCATAATATATGCACAGCTGCTGCTGCTACTACTTCCACTTCGGTTAGAGCTACGCTACTGCTTGCCTGCACTTATCCATACACGAAAAAAAGGCAGCTGCAGCTTCTGCTGGCATTAGGTAATAGCTTGGCATCAGCCGGCAGACACCTGTCACTCAGTCTCTCAGTCACTCAGTCATCAGCTAGCCAGTTGGAGCAAAAATGAGCGATACGCAACAGCAGCCGTGCGGCATGCCACAAGCCTTATTAAATATTAATGCACAGCAAAAATTACTCAGCTCCATGGTTAACTTCTTTCTTTTCCTCCTCATTCATTCTTTCACATCCGTCTCTACAGTCGCACCTTCGCAAGTCACAGTGACGGGGCCGACGGAGGCGCGAGTCGGTGATGTGGTGCCCCTGACGTGTGTCACGGCTCCATCGAATCCGCCCGCTGAGATCAAATGGATGGTTGGTGGACGACAGTTACTCAATGCAACCACAAGGACAGCCATCAGTCCAGAAGGTGAGTGTCTGACTTTAACACTTTCATCGAATTGCTCGATACCATTTTCTTTATTTCATTTCAGGCGGCTGGACGAGCAGCTCCAATTTCACCACCATTGTGGAGCCCAATAAGCGTTCGCTGGTTGTCATCTGTCACGGCCTCAACATGCAGCTAACCGAGAATATTGTTGCCACACACACAATCAATGTTTTATGTGAGTATTTTCTTTGGTAGGCTGTGCTATCCCAGAGTAGACAGCTCTATCGTTTCATAACTCAAAGGTCCAATAGATCTATCAGCGTTGAGAAATATCAATCAAATTCTAAGCTTTCATATAAGTGGAAAATTTCAATTCGTAACTATTTGTTTTGCTTAAAAAACACACACACAAACGTATTCAAGAATGGAGTTTCCGGAATGTGTTTCTTCCTACGATTCTCTGGGGCGGCCAACTCGTCCACCCTTAGAGTTTCACCAGGTGAAGAAAATTATAAGAAAGAAAAAGTCGCCGCCGAAGGACAACTTCAAAAACTTGCTGCCCATGGAAATAGAACGCATCATGATGTGGCGTGAGCATCGACAGCGTCTATTAGAGGCGGAGAGTGATCTGGACAATTCGCCACCCGGTTTCCAATCGGCGCGTCTGACCGGTGTGAACGCCTTGCGCGACAATGCCGACTCTTTTATGCAGCGAACTAAGGAAAACATCCAGATGCTTGTGGGATTAACGCAGACGATGCGCACCCACGGCGAGATTGATCCCTTTCGATACGAGGCACCCTGTGTGATATCGGCTGTGCCGCAGATCATCAACAAAATCGAGCGCATCGAAGGCGAAAACAGGGAAATGGGCAAGCGAATATTAGATATGACCAGCGAGGTGGACACCGGTCTCAAGACCAAGGACAACGATGTTGCCCAGTCACCCGCTCAGGAATTCACAATGCCCGACGTGGCGCTGGCCAAGTACAAGCCATTCAACCTCAAGCTACCCAAAACTGACAAGGAGCGCTGGCTACTCTTTCGTCCACGCATCTACTTTGACATTTATGTGAAGGATACGCGACCCCTCGGACGCTTTGTCGTAGAGCTGTACACGGAGGCGGCTCCTGTCGTTGTCCTGCAGCTAGTGCGCGCCTGTATGTGCAACATGCACAACAAGTTTATGATCAAACGACTCTTTCCGGACCTCTGGCTGGAAGTGGACTTGCCTGTGGATGATAATTCGCCGCTGCATCGCACCTTGGAGTACGATGGTAAGGTCATCGATCATGGTGCTTCAGGCTATGTGCTTTCGTTTAGCAAAGCACACCTGAAAGGCTTCCGCGACGGCTTGTCCTTCTCCGTGTCCTTTAAGCCCCTAAACGTTGTGAACGGCTCTCGGGTAGGATTCGGGCGTGTCGTAAAGGGCCAGAAAATCTTTGAATGTCTCCAGATCTATGGCACCAAGAATGGCACTCTCACGCGCGGCATCAGCTTCAGCAGCTGTGGCGTCCTTTAATATTCCTCTCATCATTGATTAAACAAATTTGTAGTTAAAGAATAGTAGGCAAGAAAATTATGTATCTGTACTTGCTTTGATTTTTAGTTTAGTGTATTTCGTGATTTGAAAAAAAATATTGTAAAATTTTCTGTACATATTTTGTTTGTCTTTTTTTTTTACTATTAATAACATTATATATTTGTTTCGATGGCGCTGAGAGATATTCCACAATGTGTGTCAAAATTTTCAAGCGATATCCCTCCATTCATTCCATTCCACCCAGAGGTTCAACCAAATGTGCAGAAGCCAAAGGCATTAAAGAGAAAGACAAAGACAAAGTCAAAAAAGAAGAAGAAATCGCCACTTTCGAGTCCTTCGGATATGTGGCGAGAACATCGCCACAGAGTGTTAAATATTAAAAGTGATCTGGATTCGAAGCCGCCAGGCATGCAGGCATCTCTCATAACTGGAGTAATAACGTTGCGCCAAAATGCCCAATCCTACATGGACCGCACCAGAAAGAACATTCAGATGCTGGTCGAGCTATCGAAAGTGATGCGGACTCACGGTGTCATCAATCCGTTTCGCTATGAGCGCGTCTATACGATGTCCTCGTTGCCTGTGGCCCTTCAAAATCTGGATCGCATCGATCTAGAGAACAAGGACATTGGCAAACGGATTTTAGAAGCGGTCAGCGAGGTCGACGCGGGCCAATCGGGGCGCCACCAAGTTCATAAGAAGACCCGTCTAACTGATCAGCCGTTCGACATGTCTTTAAATGGTTTGGCCAAATACGAGGAGTACAAAATTGCAATGCCCGAAACGGACACAGATCGTTGGCACCTGCTGCGCCCGCAAATCTTCCTGGACATTTACCTTAAGGATACGCGACCCCTTGGACGCATTGTTGTCCAGCTGTACACGGAGGCAGCGCCAGTGGTGGTGTTGCAGCTGGTGCGTGCCTGCTACTGCAACATGCACAAGAAGCTTGTAATTCAAAGGCTATTCCCTGATCTATGGCTTGATGTGGCTCTTCAGGACGATAGCAATGCCGAACTGCATCAGCCTCTGGAATACGATGCCAAGATTATAGATCACGGTGCTTTCAGTTACGTGCTCTCGTTCAGCAAGGACCATTTGCAGGGATTCCGCAACCGCTTGTGCTTTTCCCTCTCGTTCAAGCCGTTGGGTGTTGTGAATGGCTCCCGCATTGGCTTCGGTCGTGTGGTCAAAGGCGCCAAAATATTCGATTGCCTTCAGAGTTATGGCACCAAGAACGGAAAGCTCAGTCGGAGCCTCATATTCTCCAGCTGCGGCGTCCTATAAATTTTTTGTTTGTCTATCAACAAAATCTTAAGTATATTAAAATATTTTGTATCTCAAATCTCACTCTTTTTATACCCTTAACCCATTGAAAATGGTTCGAAAGGGTACAATGGTTTTGTGCAAAAGTATGTAACAGGCAGGAAACATCTCCCCATAAAGTATATATATTCTTGAACAGCCGAGACGATATAGCCATGTCCGTCTGTCCGTCCGTCTGTCGATCTCTCGATCTCACAGACTAAAAGAGCTAGAGACTCCAGATTTGGAACATAAGCTCCCCTAATCCCTAGGCAGTACAAGTATGTTTCAAAGTTTCGATTACTCAGCCCGTTTCCGATATACACATGTGATCGATAACAACAAAATCTTGAATTCAGAAATCTTTATGATGCACTAAGAAACATTAGACGAAATAATGACAATCTGTGAAAATTTTATAGAATTCGGTGGAGAAACACCGGAGATATGGAACATTGAAGTTTAAAAAGTATGCACTATACGCGTACACTCACACATACTTGCAAGCAGTGACTGTATAGGGTTCAGGGTATCGTGTAGTCGGGATTTCTCGACCAGAGCCTTCTTACTTGTTTTGTTCAGCGGTCATAGCCATTCTGGCTTGCAAAATATAAGTCAAATCAGTCGCCGTTGTGGCTGTCAACCTGCCGAAAGAAACACCCCCACCACCAACACACACAACACGTACGAGCATTCGGGAGGCCGCTCAGCTCGTCCCTGAATCGTTCGATGGCCATCGTCATCTCAACTACATGTAGCAAACGCAGGTGTCTTCGACTCCATTATCCCATGTTCGACGTCACTCTTAATTTGCCTCAATTATAAGTGTTGCTGCTGGTTGTTTGTGGACTAAAAGCACAACACAACTCAGCACGGACAAGGACAGAGGACTGAGTTAAGCGCAGAGATTCAGAGAGCTAGTAGCTGTCACTGCTCGATAACAAGATGCGAAACTCAGAGACATGGCTTATTAATAATTGTGCGTTCACTGGACCGAATTCTAAGTTCAGCTTTGACTTATCCGCCAGCAGCACAACACAAATAGCGTTGAATTAAACCAGCTGTGTTTGAGTACTTGAACGCCCCATTGGTGGGAGCGGGTGATGTCGCTTTTGTTGTTGTCCACGCGTCCTTTTTGTGTGCTCTCCTGCAGCGCTAATTAATTTTCCTGACCAGCATCAGAAAACACCAAGCAGCGGGGCAGCAGAAACAAAAGGAAACGAAACGAAACGAGAACCGACTGTGAGATTTACATTTATTACCCATACCATACCGCCAAAAATGGCTAACAGAGGCCCTGGGGGTAATGAGCGAATCTCCGCCGAGACCCCTCTCAATTCCAACCCATTTCCCTTTACCACATTATGGGCCAATGACAAGGCTCGCCGCTTTGTGCTGACACGATGCAGCTGCCAGTTAGCGTGGCGAAAAGCGAATGCTTTGGCCCATTCTTTCGGCCGACAAAAATTTAGAAATGTTCAAGGACGCTTTGTGTGTGTGTCTTATATGCTTGTATGTATGTATGTGGCAGCCCCAAGGGATGCCCTCCAGATACTTTACATTTACTTTATGCGCGTCAAATTAAATAATTTTAATTTTTATTGTTCGGCCACAGTTTTGTTGGCAACGAACGAACGAACGACTCGACGTCACAGCGGTAGGTCTTGTTGGAGATTTCTTGGCCGTTAGTAGGCCATAATTTGTTGGCTACCTCGTGGCTAAGTTTTTGGGCCAACGTTTTCTTTTTTTTGTTGTGCTTTTTCTTGGTTTTTGTATTCGTTTTTAGGTCTCATTCTCCTTCTAGTATATGCTGACGTTGAACACGTTGTTCTCTATCTTTTCGCAGATCCACCCGCGCCGCCATTAATTTCGGGCTATAAGGAAGGACAAATTATACCAGCTGGGTCGGTGCAAAAACTGCTGTGTGTCTCATCGGGCGGCAATCCGTTAGCAACGTTAACGTGGTATAAAAACGACAAGCGGGTGAGTTTTTTTAGCACTTGCACCACAGCATTTGCACCACACGATATGCAGCACTCCAAAAAAAAACGAAAGAGAAAAAGTCTAAAGCACACTGAGTAACATAGATAGAGAATGTGTGCACAGATAGACAACACGTAATGCTATCAACAGCAGACAACAAACATGCGCAAAACAATAATGGCGACCATTTCCGTTTCCGGTTTATGGGCTTAAAGTGCTAATAAGCCAAGTAACGGACGACAGTGAGGCCCTGTTTTAAATACCAGAAAATATGCTTGGTAATATTATTCTTTTGCATGTTTCGCTTTTTGCACCTTTAAGTTGAGCTATCTGGCAATTGTCTTTGTTGTTGTCTCTCACACAAATTTAATTCTCAATTCTCAACTCGACTCGCATCAGCAGCCATCAACGGATGTGGCCACACAGTTGCTTAGCTCAGTTGCTGTTTCTGTTTCTGTTGCATACTTATGGGGGCAACTTCCTGTCACCGCTGTTACTAATGTTGCCACGGCTGCAGCAGCTGGTAAGTTGATATAGAACAAATGCCAAGTGGCCAACACTGCTGCTGCTGCTGCTGCTGCTGGTTTCTGTCACAGCAACGGAAACAAGCAACTGCTACACGCCGTCCTATCCAGCCATCTTTATCGCCGTCGTTTGTGGTTGCTTTCTATCCGCCTCCAACACTACTCCCGTTGCCAGCCTTTGCATTGGGACTCCTGGGCGCAAGTGCTCATCTGTGCGCGCAGATTAAATGATATTTTATCAACAACAAAATTAAAATGCGCTGTGTTTTGTGCTGCGACTAGCTTCGCCCGCCAGCTGCTGCTCCTAGCTATCACTTTTTGCATATGCAGCACATTGTTGCCGGCAATTGTTTCGTCCCAAAGCACACACTACTCACTCCAGCGTTTTAAAGTGTGTGCAGACGGTTGCTTTACTTACAAAGAGTGCTACCCATTTAAGCAGACATCTTCGAATCAGAAGACATAGTATATTCCCATTTAATGACTCAACTCATCAGCTGTGCTTTTAAACGGACAGTAAATTATATTTAAATTTCAAATGTATATAAGGGTAATCTTCTAGGTGAATCTGTGTATTTTTTATTTACCTTTTACCTGTTTTTACTTCTTTTCCCCCAGATCAACTCTGTTATTCGGCCCGCAGACAAATCCGTTTCAGCTGAAATAACTATTCTGGCCAACGTCACCGACAACCAGGCTCAATACCGTTGCGAGGCCTCGAACAGCGCCACAGAAATACCGCTCTTTGAGTCCACTACGCTCAGCGTGCACTGTAAGTAGTTGTCCTAGTTTTTGTTGTTGTTACCTAAGAAGTCGTTGAAGACACAGCTCATGCCATTATTATCCGACAGTTGCGCCAGAGACGGTAAAAATACGCATTGAACCGGAAGAACTGCGACCTGGCATGGAGGCAACCATCATTTGTGACTCGAGCTCGAGCAATCCGCCGGCAAAGCTATCCTGGTGGAAGGATGGCATATCCATTGAAGGTACGTACGTACGTAAGCGCCATACAATTGGAACGTTGCCCAGCTGGCGGCACAGACATGGACTTGGCGGCGCCATTGTCAAAATGGCAGCTGCATCCATAGTCGCTGCATTTTTTAAAGGCGTTTTCACGACAACATCCGGTTTGGTTCGGTTCGGTTCGGTTTGCTTGCCAGCCACTAACCCAGTCAAGCGGCCAAAACCAGCCAACGTCCAGTTCAGTAAAAATATAAAATAACGCCCATACATTTCTCTCTCTCTCTCTTTTCCTTTCACTTCATCTCCTCCCTCTTCTCTCTCTCTGCTGAATTTTTGTCTATCACAGGCATTAATAATACGTCCAAGCCAGGTCTGTGGGGCGGCATGGTCTCCACGCTCGAGTTCAGGCTAAACATCACCCAGGAAATGAACGGTGTGGTTTACACTTGCCAAAGCGCCAACGAGGCATTGCAGCGCAGCGTCCACGAGTCCACCAGCCTAAATGTGCTGTGTAAGTAGTTCATTCGTTTGGCTACTAATTGAGCAATTAGATCCTGTCTGAGTCTCAATTCTCAATTAAAAATTTGAATTGGAATTTCAATTGCAATTTCATATGTCCTCTTTTTTCGTTCTCTGTCTCTTAGACCGTCCCAAGTTTGTGCCACCGCCATCATCTACCTCAGTGGGTTTGGAGGGCGAGTCCTTGCAGGTTCCGCTCCAGGCGAATGCCAATCCTGAGCTCATCAACTACACGTGGACAAAGAATGGTAAGACCATTCCCCAGGATACCAGTGGCAGCGTCTCAGCCGGTGAGCATCGCACCTTTGCGGATGGTCCAGTTCTAAACTTTACCAAGCTGCATCGCGAGGATTCTGGCGTCTACTCATGCACCGCCAGCAACTCTCAGGGCAAGGCGACCATTAACATAACCGTTGTTGTCGAATGTAAGTAGACTAAGTGCATTTTATACATCCCAAAGTTAATAATCTCTTTGTGCATAGATGGCACCACTATCAAGTCTTTTTCGGAGAATATCATCGTGAATCCCGGCGAGGATGCTATGCTCTCCTGCAGTGTCGAAGGTAAACCTCTCGACGTCGACCATGTCAAGTGGGAGCGTGTTGGCTACGATATGAAAGAGAAGACCACAACTACCTTCACCAATGGCACGGCCTACCTGCACATAAAGAACGCACAGCGCGACGATGTTGGCAACTTTCGTTGCGTTGCCGACAACCACGTTGCCAATCCTACCAATCGAGACGTTCTCCTCATAGTCAAATGTAAGTGTTAATATTACTCATTATTATCTACCTCTTGTAAATGTACTCTATTTTTTTCTTGCAGTTGCTCCGGAGATCGCCAAGGCGCCGACGATGCTGCGAGCAGCGAGTGGAACTGGCGAGCGGGGACGACTGCCGTGTCGAGCGCAAGCATCGCCGAAGCCACAGTTTATTTGGCGTCAGGAGAGCAAGGATCTGCCCATTAACCATACGTTTAAGTACGATGTGGAGGAGCGCAAGATTGACTCACTAACCTACGAGTCCACATTGATTGTCGAAAAGGTGGCGCCCGCCGACTACGGTGCCTACGAGTGTATTGCCCGCAACGACCTCGGCGAGGATGTCGAAACTGTACGTCTGGACATTACGTCCCAACCAGAGCCGCCTCTCAGTCTCAATATACTGAATGTCACCCACGATACGGTGACAGTGGCTTGGACGCCAGGATTCGATGGTGGCCTAAAGGCCTCCTACAGAGTGCGATATCGGTACGTAACCCCCATCCTCTTTCCTGAACCTATCTCCATTTGCATGCTCAGGTTCATTCCATTGCAATTACTGCAAATGTCACGCACTCTAATAAAATTGCGCAGCCATGCAGCTCGTATCTCAACTCAGTCTACCCTACCCTACCCTACCCTACCCTACCCTACCCTACCCTACCCTACCCTACCCTACCCTACCCTACCACCACTCTGCCTGTTGCAACCTCAACTTATTCTCATCTCTCCTACCTCCCTCTCTCTCTCTCGTTGCAGCATGGCTGACCGCGAGCAGTACAAATACATTGATGGGCTGCCCAACAGTCACAAGCTGACCATCGCCGGTCTGCGAATGAACACGATGTATCTGTTTTCGGTCATGGCGTGGAATGAGTTGGGCCAGAGCACCTATCTGCCGGATTTGACGCGCGCACAAACCAAAGGTAAGCACAGAGTTTAAGTTCGCGCATCGCGAATATATTTCAATTAGCCATCACTGCGGCCGGTATGTTTACCTGGCACTACCACCACCACCAGTTTGGCATTTATGGACTACAACTGCTGATGTGTACTCCGGTACTCCGTACTCAATCTGATCTTTCTCACTTCCTTTCTGTCTCCGGCTGCACTTAATTAAAATTGGATACGCATAAACCAGCAGAGGCTCCACCGCCCTCGCAGCCAGCATCCTCTTTGGGTGGAGGACCACCAACTACTAGCCAGACGCCGCTGGGCGGCACATCAGGCATGCTGCTGGTCGGCGTCGCTTCGGGCATTACAGTTGTGTTACTCAACGTCTTTGTTATCGGCTGCTGCCTGCACAAGCGCAACGAGAAGCGTCTAAAGCGAGGTACACATTATCGCCGTGGAACCACAACACGCTGGTTGTTTGTTATTGTTGCTACATAGTTCTTACTACGGCCTTTTAAGTTGCCTTTCAATTTATACTCCATCATTTGGAGGCCTATGGGAAGTCTGCAAAACGACTTCTGGTTACCACGACAAATACCGCTTCTCTAACGTTCGAAGAACTAAAAAGAAAATGAAGCTCATTTAAACTCTCGACCGATTACACCAATGTCAAATGACCCTACGGACAACACAGCCCTCACCCTGTTGTTTGTTATTGTTGTTGCTATAGTTCTTGCTGCGGCTTTTTAAGTCACAGATTAGCATAGTATAATTTGAATCTATAAGCAAACCATCCAATCCTCACCCAGCAGCCTAGTAGTAGTTGCCTATTAGTCTCTGTTCTTGCTGAAGCCGCACGTGCCGCCGTGTGGTCCAGCATCGTGCGCGTAGCTGATTTCATTTGCCTCATGTCACATGCTGAGGCTGAGTTTCGCATCGAGCGAGTTCGCGTTCGCGTTCGCCATTGTGACTCCATGGCTACGTGATTTGCGTCACTTTTTGCATTTTGGTTTCCTACTCAGACACACACGCATTCAGCTTTAGCTGGTGAATGTGGAATTGAAGTAGGACACCGAGCTGCGATACTGCGTCATTTTTATTACACTTTCTCATTTCATTTCGTTTCGTTTCGAATTCATTTATTGTTTTATTTTTTCAACCATGTTTTTATATTTTTATTTTCATGGTGTTCGATTCGATTCGTTTGGTTTTGCTTTGGGTTTATTTGGCGCGACATGGAACAGGACTTGAAATGATGCCAGCCGAGTTAACAGAGAATTCCAGCAATACACCGAATCTGGTCATAATTGCCATATCTCTGGCAGCATTCGGATTTCTTTTGGTCAATGCCGCGCTCGTTGCATGGTTCTTTGTGCATCAGCGTCGCAAAAAAGGTTCGTTGACATTATTTTTGCTACATATTCTTTTTATTTTTAAATATTGCATTTGATTGTTGTGTTTAAGTTAGAATATCTCATTTTGGTACTAGGTATTATTATTATTTGAATTTGCCATTTAATTTATGAAAGAGAACTCTTATCCTTGGCGTTATCTTTGACTCAGTAAGTCGAGCAGCTGCCACTTCGCGTGGTTCTCGCACCACTTCCGCAACACCACAGGAAGCAAGCGCGTTGTGCAACTTCCGATGCTCCCAATGGACATAGACAAAGACAGAGACGTCGACGTCGACGTGGTAGCTCACTATATGAAGCTCACTAAACAATTTCCTGCATCTACATAGATGATATATATATATATATATATATATGCAAGTACAAAGGTGGAAAGAGAGAATAGCGTACATAGCTAACAGGGAATATATGTTTATATTTATCTGTATGAATATCGTATATGCGCAATATGCGCTCCTTGTAATTTCCGCGAGAAAATCCGAGACTCGAGTGTGGCGAGGAAGGGCAGCAAGGGCAAAAGGCAAAAGGGCAAAAAGGGCAAAAGAACAAAATAAAAAGCAAACCGCTCCGGGCAGTCAACAAGAATATAATGATGACAGAAAATAATGATGCATCCTGGCAGCGGACAGCAGCACAGACGACCCGGGGCCATGCCAAGTGCAACTGTTTATTGAACAACGACGACGTTGGCAGACGTTGCCCCGTCCCGTCCGGTTGCCCAGTTTGGCCCGTTGGCGAAGACAAATGTGCATCGTTTTCTAAGCTGAACGCACAATCTTTCGGAAATCAGATTGCTTCTTCTCCAACTATAGACTCCAGACAGACAGACAGACAGACAGTAGACGGTAGATAGCATTCAGAATAGAGCTTGGAGCACGTGTCCTGTTCCGAGTCCTGCACTGGCCTCTAAATTGCTGCTGATGCTGGGAGATTGTTTATTAATATGGAATTATATTTCAACAGGCCAAGCGAGTGATATATAAATATGACCAATCCTTCTACCTTCCCCCTCTGACCGACCGACCGACCGACTGACAGAAAATTGCAGACATTTCTTGGCAAGTCAGGTCTCAAGAAGCCAAACCAGAAAACAGAGCCAGAACAAGAACGTGCAAAAAGTGTTAGCGCAAAAATTTGAAATGCTTCAAACGAATGCCAGGGCACAAAAAATTCTTTGGCCAGGGATAAGCCAAGCAGCCAACGTTTTGGTCAGGCGTGTGCTAACCAAATTATTTTTCATTGAGCCAAATTTAGTGGTCTGACACGCAGCAAAAACCCAAAAGCATTTTCTCAATCAGACCCAATTTGCCAAATGCAGCGTACCCAAAATTATGCATACGCATTCTGTACGTGAGCCAGAAGAAGAAAGAAAATTCTCCTTATGCGTCCACCCACAGAAATCAGCATTCCAACTGCAATCTGTCCTTGGCAACAGTTTGCACAATTGTGCATATACATACCAAAATACATGTACATCTATATGCTTCGTTGCATATTTGCAGTTGTAATGTATGCTCACATATATATACGAGTTGTACTTTCGGCAAACATTTGACTTATGTGTTGGTTAACTTATTTGACTTTTTTCAACTTTTGATGGCTTAATGGGTCGCATTCTATATATACGAATGAAGTACGTAGAATCTCCTTCCAATACAATAAATTACAGAATATTTTAGCGAATTTGTTCGAGCATGCCTATACATTATTCCATTCCATCCTGGTTTTCTGTTTGTACTTCTTTTAATGAAGTTCGACTTCGTGGAGCGGCAACATCTGTGGGGATCTGCGGCTGCCGCTTTTGTCAGCCGCCTCCTTCAAGTCAGTCTGTGTGAAATGTAGGCCAAGATTTTTGACATTATGAGCGCGAAGCGAAGCGAGGCATAAAACACAGCCGCAAGTCATAAATAAGATATATTTTTTCTTAGAATTCTGTTTGCCGTACTATACGTGGGGGGGTTCGGGAGAGGGTAGACGGAATACGGAATACGGGAATAGGTATAAGTACAAGTACTGGCAATTTCGCTTCTATTTTTTTTTTTCAGTCCGAATTGCATAGTTGTGTTTGAACAAATGACGCGCTTGAATATGGGATGCAAGCACCAAAAAACGTACCATCTTCCAACCTCCCTACCAGGACAAAAGAAATGCATAATTCAGTCTTAACAGCCGCCTGTTACAAGAACTGTTAAGCGAGCCAGGACGCAACGCTACAGCTCCTTTCGTTGCTTTAACTGAGAAATTGAGAATAATAATAAAAAATTGTCTCTCTCCAACAACATTTTTTATGACAATGTTCGGCTCGTTTTGGCTGCCACTGCGCCGTTTCCATAAGCCGATAACTGACAATGCCCAAAAGCACTTCTTTTCTTCTTCTTTTTTTTTTTTTGCTATAAAGGAGTTGTCAGGGAAACTGGTGCGTTCGTTGGGCAGAATGACAGCGGTTGCTAAAAGCAAAAGTCGAACAGGAAAATGGGGAAACAGGGGGAAGACTATAGACTATACTGGACAGCTTTCAGCCTGAAGATATCTGTGCATATTTCAAGTTTTCGCCAGCAAAAACTTGACTTGTGGGCTGCTGCTTGCTTGCTGTTTGTTGTGTGTTGGCCCTTTAGATATGCATTTTTAATGTGCATTTGCGCTTTTGTGTCAAAATGCCGCATGACGGAAAAGAAAATCATCCGCCGCCAGTTCCCAGTCCCAGTCTCCGTCCCCGTCGGCCAGTTCCCGTCCCAAAAGGAAGTCAGCCGAACTGTACCACAGCGGACATAGACACGGACATGGCTAAGAAGCTTTCGCCAGTTTCAGTTGTCGTTGCCGTCGCCGTTGCCGTTGCCCGATAAACTATGCCAAAAGTCTGCGGTTGGCAGCTGGTTGGCGGTTCGGCAATTCGGTTTTCGGCTGCTCCCTAGGTCATTGACACCGTTGGACATTGGTTGGAGCCCGCTCATACACAGACAAACATATATCATTCCCGTATGTGAGAGTCTATGACCATTTTGCAGAGCGCCATCTCTAATGTTTATTGCCCTTCGGCTCAGCCGTAGATATGAAGTGCGTTTTGGGGAATGGCAAAATGGAAATTACAAGTACACTTCATCGGTTGGGTTTGTTTTTTAATGGTCAAAGTTGTTAATCAGAAAAAAGTCAATATGAAATATTAATATGGATGGATCGTTGTGTTAGCAAACACCTTGAAAGAAATTCAATAGCTAACAATGAAGTTTCAGCAATGACAGATACAGATAGAAACTCGAGTAAGGGGTATGCGACACTCGAGAAAAGTTTTGTGCCAACGTTGCCACAAGCAATAAACGATAAACGATAAGCGAGAAAACAAACGAAATCCTTTGAAAAGCACTTGACTTTGACACTCCTTAAACAATTGACTACTCGACTCGAGCTCTGTCTCTGTTTCTGGTTCTGACTTTGGCTTTGACTTCGACTTCGACTGTGGTGAAGCCAGAGGCTGGGCATCGAATCTGTTAAGATAAGCGGCACACAGGCTGTCATAGAGTTTGGCGCCTTTGCGCCAATGTCCGAAAGTTGAAAAGTTTGCTGCTTAGGTTAGCTTTAGCTAAATTGAAAGCTTCCAAAAATTGTCTGCGCCCACATGCTATATATTTATACTTTGTTAGCTTAACTTCAAACTCTCTTCGCTCGCCATTTGCAATTTGTATATATATACTGAACAAAAAAGTGCAGGTCAGCTTTGGCTCAAGAAATGAAGAGGAACTTTGCCCAACACTTGTCACTGAGCATTATCCTGGCAAAAAAGGCCAAGCCAAAGTCAGGGAATAACTGGCAGGTTTTTTTCCCCACACACACACACAGTTGAGCAGAGATTAAGGGGAAAAACCTTCAAAGCAGACGTACAACCGTCAACAGCGACGTCATTAACTGTACTGACGACCGCAAAAGCTGTATAAGTCGTGTCATCTACATACATACATACAAGTAGTATATATATTGGCAGCAGTGCAAAAAGCGGAACAAATCCGTTCGTCCGCCAGATTTTTGGGTTGTCCGTGGCATAAGTGCAAAATTTGTAATCTCTGTGCCGGGCATAAAGTGCAGCGAGGTGGCGACTCAGCCAAAAACAACAAAAGCACTCTTTCGGCGGCTGCGGCACCACCATCTACTCCCCCTTCAGAGTCACTTCAGATTCGAGATCTAGTTATTTGTCGTTTGGGTAGCACCACCCAAACCCAAACCCAAACCCAAACCCAACTCCAAGTTCTGTGTGGACTTTTGACAGTGATAAGCTGCTAACCTTTAATTCCGTCTATCCTGGCATTGGCAAGTCAAGTTGGTCGAGTTTACCTTTGGCATTCGAAGCGTTTGCATTGCTTTTAATGGATCTCTATTTATATCGTTGGTGGTGCCATTTTCATTTCATATATACATATATTGATTACACACATTTTTTATTCCCTTTGTACACATTTAACCTTTTTAAACTTGATTGTGGTTGCTCGTCTCTTTGTCTGGCTTTGAGTTTTGAGGCTTGGCTGTTGGTGGCACCTGTCAACGTGCATAAAGTATGTGACAAATGCACAAAAAACATGCTTTTAATTCACTAAACTATAAATTGCATTCGCATATTCGCATTTCCAGCCAACATGTTTTATTTACAATTTACTACAAAGCCCACAATAAACATGCTGTTGATAGCAGAAGCTCGCCGATTGACGACGCGATTGTAATTAAATTATTTGTATACCCTGAACCCATTGAAAATAGTTCGAAAGGGTATAATGGTTTTGTGGAGAAGTATGTAACAGGCAGAAGGGAGCATCTCCGACCCCATAAAGTATATATATTCTTGATCAGCCGAGTCAATATAGCCATGTCCTTCTGTCCGTCCGTCCGTATGTAAGAACGCGTCGATTTCAGAGACTGTAAGAGCTAGAGACTCCAGATAATCCCTAGGCAGTACAAGCTTGTTTCAAATTTTCGATAACTCTTCCCGTTTCCGATATCCACATGTAATCGATAACAACAAAATCTTGAATTCAGAAATCTTTATGATGCAGTTTGAAACATTAGACGAAATAATAATAATCTGTGAAATTTTTATCGAAATCGGTTGAGAAACACCGGAGATATGGAGCATTGAAGTTAAGAAAGTATGCACACATACATACACATACTACATATATGGTTCAGGGTATCGTCTAGTCGGGACTAGAGCCTTCTAACTTGTTTCTGTATGTCCGTAATTGAATACAAATTTAATGATATAAAATATGAATATAATGAAAGCTGTTCGACATGAATTACATTTATTAATTCTTGATCACTGATTCCAACGGTGTCGCGGGTTATACCTAATGAAAACTCGAAACAAATAGGATTAAAATAGCAACAATAACAACGTCCACGTGTTTTTAGTTCAAGCTAATTATTATGATATTGCAAATAATCTATAACAATTTGTTTTTTTATATATTTTCTTTCTTCTATAATGGATGCTGCCACCTGATACCTGATCGCTTCACTCCATGCTGCAATTCCACGTGCGAATTGGCGAACAAAACAATAAAACAAAATACACTCAACGAACCACTCACCAACACACACTCACCAACACACACTCACACACACCACTTTGGCACTTTGACTTTGTGGAAAACACGTGTTAACCATGTGGTGCGGCCATTTTGTTGCTACCATTTGTGAAAATGTGCCATGAATCATTTAATGTCATTTTATATATACAAATTTAATTGCATTTCGACTCTCGACCCTCATCCGTCGGGCCCCCCGCTCTTGCCTCCATGCAACTACTACGCATCGCCGAACTGAACATCGTGCATTGATTTTAACCCTTGACCACCATCAACACAAAAATGAACAACAACGATGACGACGTCGACCAAATGCACCAAATGTGAATAATTTAACACAATGCCCAACCATCTCTCTACCCCCTCCCTACCCTCATATACGCTCATGCACATTGTCCTGCTGGCCAACATTTGCTTGCTCTGCACTTTGACAATCTTTGCTATTTGCATTTGATTTGCATTGCCTGAAACTATGCCCACACCCACGCCCACGCCCACACGCCTCTGGCATAATGGCATAACACCAAAAACAAAAACGAAAACAACAACAACCAAATTCTGGCCATATCCTTTCCCTTTGCTCCGCCCGTGCGGTGTTCCAAATGACTGGCGCATTGCGCTGCCGTCGCCGCCGCCGCCCAATCAATTTTCGGCATGTCACTGCCAATTACACCTTTTCAATATTTGCGCCGCATACTTTCTACCTTTTCTTTTTGCCGTGCCCCATCCTGGCTGCATGCTGTGTGTCTCCCTCCCTCTCTCACTCCATACCTCTTTCTGTCTGCTCTCCACATTGTCGCATCCAGTGGCGGAAACTACAAATCAACCAGGCAAAACGGCGACCATCGAAATGTACGCGCCCAGCTCGTACAATGACACCGTTACCGGCGAGACACTGTCCAGCGTGTCGGAGAAGAGCGAATCCTACTCCAATGAGGGCAGTCAACCGGAATATATTGTGAGTATACACACACACATACCACGAACGAACAAACTCACTTTTCAGTTACACATTTTTTACACCAAACTATTTGGTTTTTTTTTTTGGTTGTGTTTTGTGCATGAATATGCAATTTGTAAACGAGAATCGGTAGCAGAAATGTCGTCTGATCCCACAGAGAAGTGAGAGAGACTGCAACAGACATTTAGGCAGTTGGCATATACATAAAAAATGATGGCTAGGAGCTTGAAATTTCAACACAGTTTGGGTAGGGTTTGTGGGCAGGGACCGTTGACATCAGGTCGCCGGAACTGGATGCCAAAGACGGAAGCAGCAGCATGCTAAGACGTCGTGATTAATTACGCCCTGCTGCTGCTGATGATGATGATGATAATGATGAGAACGAGTGCAAACCAAACCAAACTAAACTGAACTGAACTGAACCATACCAATGCCGAGCTAAGCCAAGGCAAGGACAACGGCAACGAAGGGCAAACAAATCGTTTCAAATTATTAAAATCATTTATTACCCAGCGTAATCTGCGCTGTGGCAAAGCAAGCACAAAAACTCAACTCTGGCGCCTACAGGTCCTACAGGGCGTGGTACAAATCAGCATTGCGTATACGCAACGTGCCACAACAAGGTGTCGCACTCAATTACGCGCCAATAAGTTTCAACACCTAGCCTGAAGGCAAAAACTTAAGTACAGAGTAATAACTGCAACAGGATCCAGTTGTCGGATCAGTTGTCCTTTCAGTTTCGTTGGCATTCCTGATAAAGCAGGATATGCGAATGCGATTGCGATTGCGATTGCATTTCTCTGATTGTTTTCGTTAAACTATATCATATTTTGTTTTTTGTTTCATGCTTGCAGGACGAGACGAGAAAGAAGGCGGCATCGACATATCTGGTTGAGAGTGCGGACATGCCACCACCTAGATATCAAAAGGATGGCACCCTGCCAGCATTATACCCCAATAATATGGGTAAGTCGAGATCTGGCTAACCAGAGACAACACAGTGGAACATAATGAATGTCCAGCCAAAAAAAAGTACACACAAAGTAGACAAAAAAAAGAAGAAAGGAGCACATAAAAAGCATTTTAGATAATTAACTTTTGGGCAACAAACAAAGTTTCAAGCTTTTCGAGTGCCACGAATGCTGTCAGCACGTCAGTCGCCCGTATCGTGTTGCATCTCCTCCTCTCTTCGTTGCCCCCTTCTAAGTTACACTCTCAGTCTGCTCGCTGCAGTTGTGTTGCCTGATTTTATGCCATGATTGCAATCAAAGCTAAAAATAAAAGCGATGTGAAAACGGAAATCGGCAAAATGCACACAGAGAGCAGCAGCATCAGAAGAAGAAGAAACTAAAACGAAGCATGCCGCGGTAGCTGAAAATTCAATTTGAGTGCGCAACATCTCGCATCTTAATTGTAATTGAGGAGCAAAGTTTTTGCGAGTCTTGATTTTCAATTGAGTCATGTGTGTGCATCCACTTTCGAAGCGACCACATCTCCATCTCCATCTTCTGCGAATGTTCGAACACTCGAAACCAAATCACGTTCCGGGATACAGCACTAATTTAAGAATGAGTTAACATCAGACACAATTTAAGAATGTTTGTATGTATGTATGAATCTATCAGGCACTAAATTACCATCACGCAAAAGTCGTATGAAAATGGAAAGATAATAATAATTCGCTTTTTATACCCTGAACCCATTGAAAATGGTTCGAAAGGGTATAATGGTTTTGTGCAAAAGTATGTAACAGGCAGAAGGAAGCATCTCCGACTCCATAAAGTATATATATTCTTGATCAGCATCAACAGCCGAGTCGATATACTCATGTCCGTCCGGCTGTCCGTCCGTCTGTCTCTCCGTCCGTATGTCGATCTCAGAGACTATAAGAGCTAGAAACTCCAGACTTGGAACATAAGCTCGCCTAATCCCTAGGCAATACAAGTTTGTTTCAAAACATCGATAACTCTTTCCGTTTCCGATATACACATGTGATCGATAACAACAAAATCTTGAATTCAGAAATCTTTATGATGCAGTTTGAAACATTAGACGAAATAATGACAATCTGTTAAAATTTTATTGAAATCGGTTGGGAAACATCAGAGATAGGGAGTATTGAAGTTATACACATATATATACACACACTCACACATGCAAGCACTGACTGTGCACTTAAAGTATTGGGTTCAGGGTATAGTATAGTCTGTTTTTCTCGACTAGAGCCTTCTTACTTGTTTTTCGAACGGATACCGAACTGGAATAGTAAGTAAGCTGAAACTGAACGAAAGAAAGAAAGATAAGGAAAAGACAATAGCAGCAGTATTATTATAATAACATTGAGGGACGACATTGCGCTGAAAGCATTGCTGCTTGGCCTGGAACTGGAACAGTCAATGCCAGCAGCAGCTGCATTTGAAATGCAAAGCGTAAAAATAATAAAAATACATTAGCTGCAAACTTTTGGCCTCCTCTTCGTTGTCTTACTGTCTTACTGACTGTCCTGGCTGTCCTGACTGTCTTGTCGCCTTGTCACTTCTCTGGCGCTGAAAGTAAAATACAATTACCTTATGTCAACGAATTTGGCAACTGGAGCATACTTCAAAAGTAGCTGCCATTTGCCGAGAAGGCCAAAAAAACATTTGATAGCATTTGTCGCTGCCACCAACAACAACTTGCACAGATAAACCCAGAGAAGTCTCCACAGCGCATAATTATGTATGCGGCGGCGTGGTAAAAACAAAAAACACAAAATAAAACAACACAAACTAGGCAGCATAGAAAAAACACGACGAATGAATGAAAGAAAAAGATGTGAAACGAGAATCCCTCGAGCCATCAAAATTAAAAAGCTTGCCGGAAGCTGAATTTCAAACAAGAGCACCCAAGGCTATAATTCCCCCGTGAGGTGAAGAGCAGCAAAAGATACATAAACACGATATAATACAAACATATACACATGTATATATATATATTTGTCGCTGATGACGCGCACATATTCTTGTTGTTAGTTGTCGCCACCTGCTGCTGGCTCAGTTGAGATCAAATAATAGATGAGCAACAGCACTTTAACGATGACAGTTCGCTTGCCACCCGTCTCCCCCTGCTCGCTACAGTTTGTATTTAAGCCAAAAGCAAACTGCGAGCCGCATTTTTAATGAGATACTATTCAACATGCCACCCTGTTAATGAGCACATGCCTCATGGACGCCGCGGCACAGGCGAACACAACGCAAACAACATTGCATGAAAAGCCATGCTTTGACCAAGTTGAAAGGCCTTGGCCAGCTTAAATGCAAGCTGCAAAAACACGTTTTTTTCAGTCCAGGAATCCAAGAGAAACTTATCAGCCTTGCTATTAACAAACAATATGGTCGAAAGATCTAGCCAATTAGGCAAAACATTACATATATGTACCAAGGATAGGTTGTTGCTGGGCTCTGATACAAATTTGGTATTGCTATCGCTCTGTTTACTGATCGAAAAATCAATAATTCATGAGAGAACGCCCGCTTCACGCCCATTCGTGTTCATTGTTCGAACATACGATATACGATATATATATACAACATACGCAATACACAATGTACTACGCATATATATGCAAAGTAAACAAGCCACAAAATGAACATGGTGGCACTCCCGGTAAACCAGCTACAGCTTTCCATTTCCTTCTTGTCATGCTGCTCCTGGCTGAGGGTGAAAGTCTTCGATTTGTCTCCTTGTTGGTGTCACCGCAGCCGCAGCTTCTTCAAGTTTCTTAACAAAATTATTGTTGCCTACATTTGAGCGCCCGCTGGAACTCAACTCAACTCGGAGCCCACACGTTTGCATCTTTTATTGTACTGTTTTGTGTCATGGTTGTGTGTGTGTGTGTGTGAGTGTCGTAAGTCTATTTTGCAATATTACAAATTTGTTACGTTTGCGGCTTTCACGCCTTTTCAAATGACAGCGAGTTAAAGTCGTCGGGGAGTGGGTTGGGTTAGTTGAGTGGTTGCGTGGTTGTGCTTCTTCTTCCTCCTTGCTGTGGCTGTGACAAAATACCAAATCATTTGTCTTTTTTTTACTAAGTAGAGACTTGATTTGTTGTTGCTGATTTGCCTATCGAAGCAAGTGTGTACCGTATGTGGCATGCAACAGAACACACATGTGTAGGCGGCTTATCACCTGCCCGACTTGGCCAATCCTTGCAATTAATGACACTCATTTTATTCACTTCCAAACGTTTGCACATCAAATGAACCAGAAAGCAGCAGCAAAATGTTGTAGCTACGTGGGCGCCACGCACGCCTGCCACACGCCAAGTGGCAAGTGGCACGATGCAAGTAGCAAATGGCTGTATGTAAGTGCAACATTGGAATAGTCAATGGAGCTCCTGCATACGTGTGCATTTGCTGTAATCATTTGTATACGTATGTTTGCTTGTGTGAGGTAAAAGTCTTTTGCCTTTTTTGGCTTTTTTTCTTCTTCTTTCAAATGCGGCTATAAATGTGTCATTTGCAGTTTCCAAATTGAAATTGCAGGCCGTTTGCGGTTGGGCTTTTGGCTTTTGTGCAAGAGTCCCGGAAAGGCGCACAACAACAATAACAATTGAAGTTTAAGCGCAGTTGCAAGAAACAAAAAAAAATCAATAGAGCTCAATGTGTTGTACGTGCCCCAGGAACCCAACGGAACCCGTGCAACTGGCCAGCCATTAAAATTGTCATAAATTCATGCATAAACTGCTGGCTATAAACTACGATCAGGAGCAGCAGAAAAAAACGGCGCGACTTGGCCATAAGTCAGAAGTTGAACTATTGACAAGCCCAACCGAATCATATCAAACCATATTGCAACTATGTGCATACCAGACACGTGGCATGACTTCATTCATACCTGTAGCACAATAGAATGAATTCAAGCTGAAAGGAGTTGAATGAGTGGCATCTAGATTGTGAGGAGTATGAATGTTAACGTGTCTTGAGTTTCACATTTTTATTCATGAATGTGTTAAAACGAGTATAAGATATTCGAATATTTGAAATCCAATTCATTTCATATGACTAGAGCAGCGATCGGGGAACAGGGATAAATTACCCCTTTTTGGGTAAAAGTTCAACTTGAAATGGAGGAGATTACTTTTTCTTTTTTTGCTCCTTTACCAATGGGTGGTTAATGTCAGTTCCACAAAAATATTTAGGAGTTATGATTAAAAAGTTTCCCGCTGGACTAGAGAAAAGTTACATTCATATTTAATCAACTAACTACATTCTCTCTGCTCTCTTTTCGATTCTAGTGAATGCTTGCACCCTGCCACATCCGCGGCACAACAATGGACATGCGGCAGCCATTGCCGCTGGCCACATGACGCGCGACGATCAGATGCTCATCAGCAAGGGCGTCTATATACCGTCCCCGTCGCCAGCACCGCCACCAGATGGCTCCTACTACAACATGAATAGTGAAAGATATCTTTCCTATCCGCCAATGGTAAGTGCTTCCTCGTATTTATGTTATCTATCTGGAAGGGAGGGAAGACAACTCCTGAACCCATTGAAAATCGTTCGAAAGGATATAATGGTTTTGTACAAAAGTATGTAACAGGCAGAAGAAAGCATCGCCGACCCCATAAAGTATATATACAGCCGGACGGACATGGCGATATCGACTCGGCTGTTGATGCTGATAACAGCCGAGTCGATATGGCCATGTCCGTCCGGCTGTCCGCACGTCCGTATGTATGAACGCGTCGATCTCAGAGATTATAAAAGCTAGAGACTCGCCTTATCCCTAGGCAGTACTAGTTTGTTTCAAAATTTCGATAACTCTTTCCGTTTCCGATATACACATGTGATCGATAACAAAAAAATCTTGAATTCAGAAAACTTTATGATGCAGTTTGAAACATTAGAAGAAATAATGATAATATGTGAAAATTTTATTGAAATCGGTTGGGAAACATCGGAGATAGCGAATATTGAAGTTAAGTAAACACACAGACACACATACACATACTACATATATGGTTCAGGGTATAGTCTAATCGGGATTTCTCGACTAGAGCCTTCCTACTTGTTTAGCTTCATTATGCTTGCAATGTCACGCCTGGCAGATTCTTTAAGAGTCGCCATCATCAGCATCAGCATCAGCATCAGCATCGCCATTGACATTGGCTTAATATTAGTTGCAATGCGATGTTAATTGCCCGCATCTCTTTGATCCCTAATCAGCTTCGTTTTCAGTCGCTCTCTTTATCTCTATCTGTGTTGCTGTCTCTCTGTCGCTTATGGCTAGTCACGGCCAAGGATTAGTTTGCGCAATTAGTTGGAGTTTTATGCACGCGATGCCTGGCAGCAAATCCTACTCCATTTGCATCGCATTTGCGCGAAAGGGAACATACATACATATATATATACTTTCTAGTATGTACATTCGATCAGGCGTCGAGTGGGGAAGTGGGGCAAAGGCAAGTGGCAAAGTGCCATCTGTGCAGCTGGCAGCTGCCAATGTTCTGAGCTGCGCAGAATGGGGCTGCCAGTTAACTCGGTTCGACTTTTATAATCCGCGTGCCGCATGCAACGCTGTAAAGACAAATGACAAACTCAGAAGCATTAAGCTGCAGCCAGCCAACCAAACAGCTGGGAAGCTGGGGAGATGCTGGGGGTTGCTGGGGCAAGCTAGGTAAGGGGGGAAGCTGTGTGTGTTGCATTTGCTTTGTTGTCAGTGTTGTTGTTTGCGTTGATGCTGCTGCTGCTGCTGCTGCTGCTGCTGCTGTTGTTTGTACTTGCTAAAGTAAACATTATTTTCTCAAGGCAACAATTTAATATTACACATACGCAGCGTAGCGCAGAGCAGCAGCAACAGCAGCAGCAAGGACAAAGATGACGACGTTTATGACGACAAGCATCCATATCGTGGCTCCCATTTATCCCATGTGCTTCACTACAGCGCGCTTTTGTGTACGTGTGTGTGCGTCTGTGTGTGTGTGTGCGTGTGTGTGTGCGTCGTGTGTGTGTGTGTCGTGTGTGTGTGTCGTCGCTTCATTACATTAAACAAAGTTTTGCGCCGCATCACTCACATAAAAAGTAGCGACAGCTCCTTGCTACATTTCCCGTTCGTTCCCTCCCGATCCTCTCTGCTTGCTTAGATTCTGTTTTTCGCCAAGGCAACTAAAGTGTTGGCCCCACTTATACACACACACTCATTTAGCCGATTTCGCTGGCTTGCCACATCCTTGCTGACCTGGACCCCCAAAAGAGTCGAGAAGAAATGCGAAAAGAAGCTTTGACTGTTTGTCGCATTGCTAACCCCAATATAAATTCCACAAATTCACAACATGAGAAAATCAATTTTCGAAATTTATTACCCTCCCCTCCCTCTTTTTGTTTAGGTGATATATATTTATATGATATACGTATACGTATTTTTATTATCACTGCCTTTAACTGACGACGACGACAATGCTAGCTGCAGCTCCTAAAGGGGTGTAAATGTGACAAGTTAAGACGACACTCAATGCGACTGGCAATCGACGACACCCGACACCTACCTATCCCCTACCCCTCACCCTCTCACTCACCCTCTCGCTCACCCTTAGGTTCTGTAGCAAACGCCTGTCATCTGGCATTTTATGGCGATGCCAGGCCAATAATTGTATAAATTAGAGATGCGAACGAAGTGCAACTACTCTAGTCGATCCCTAAAGGGCTGCACACACACACACACGCACACACACACAGCTATACATATATGCATCTGTGTGCTCCTAATGGCTGCTAATGTAATAATATTTATGCTTCGAGCTGTTGACCATTTTTATGGGCTTTATGCTTGATGCGATTTGGGCAGTTACTCAATTCAGTTCAAGTTTCGTCCCCGTCGTTGACTGTTTGCTCTTGCTTACTCTGGCTAACAGTTAAATGATGGAGTTGCCACTAGAGATATCCACAGAAGTAGCTGATGCCGCTGCTCCTTGTTGACTCCCGGCTTAGCTGTACCATTGCACATGTTAGTCGTTCAACATGGGACACAAAACCTTTTGTTTGCGGTTTTTTAGTCAACGAGGGAGAAAAATTCAATTTCGGTTTAGTTGGCCAACAATGGCAATATATGTATGTGTGTGTGTGTGTGTGTGTGTGCCTACACTCTCCGCGCCTTGCCCCTCGATCACATAAGAAATGTTTTGTGGAGCCAAATTGAATTATTTGATAAACATCATTAGAAAAATTACAAAATATATATATATATAAGTGTATGTGTGTGTGCAACAAATCACGAAAGAGGCAAAGAGAGAGGTAGGGAGGGGGGGAGACAACATTTTGTGTCAGCTGTGGTTTGTTCAAAAACATTTGGCCAGCACTAAATTACTTTTTTGGAGCACAGATGTCGGCGAGTTGGCCAAAAACGAAAACGAAAACGAAATGAATAAAAACAATTTATAGTAGTAAATCAAATTAAATTTCAATCGAATGCTTGACACACAACCAAAAAAAGATTCATTCACATCCATATGCCGTTTAAGTGTCCATAATACCGCTCCAAACCTAAACCAAAACCAAAACCAAAGCATATCGAACCGAACCAAACCGACAAAAGAAACGACAATTGCGGTGACAGACAACGCGTAGATAGTAGGAAACTGACTTCTTCCCAAGCCTTGATTGCCCCTCTCTCTCACTCACTCTATCCCTCTCTCTCTCACTCTATCTCTATCTGTCTCTCACTCTATCTCTATCTCTCTCTCTGCAAGTGCGTCTTAGCTATGCGATTGGCTCCTGGGTCATCAACGTGTCCCACGCTGCGCATACGTAATTCAAGAGTCTCGCGAAATGCGACTGTCTCATTAGAGCAGAAGTGCTGAAAATGTTATTTTTTTGTTTTGTGTCTGGCAGCAAACCAAGTTAAAGCTTGATCAGCTTTATGGATTTGCAAAGCCGGACAGACATTCACAGAAAGAGACAGATAGATCTAGCTATTTGTGTAAAGTTGTGACCCGAGTTTGGGTTTTCAGTTTCAGAGTTTTGGAGTTTGTAAAAAGCCATGTAACTATTTAAGCGGCAATTTGTATTTTATTGCCAATTGCGTTCTGCATGTCCGTTTTGACAACAGCAACAGCAACACATAAAGTTTCCCCCCCTTTGCGCCGTCCCTCGTCAACCCCAACAACTAGAGTTGATAAGTTAAATGCCAGGGTTGGCTCTACAGAGAAGAGAGAGCAGAGAACTTAAATGCAGGGTGGGGTGGAGAAGAGAACTACGTGCATGTGCAAAGTGGCGTTGTCGTCGTCCAACTTAACCAAGGCTATGTCTTTGTCTTTGTGTGGCGAGCGAGTTTTGGAAACAGTTGGAAATTCAATTAGTTTTGTGTGCGGGCTTTGGGACACGCTCTTGGTATTGTCTCACTTTGGAGACAGTTCGAAAGTCAGCTACGAGAATTCGCGTCTACAATTTATTCTATATTGCGCATACGCACTGTGTGCCTACGTAGGCCTCGAGCTGCGTGCTTAAAATTCAAGGCCCAGCTGATGGCGATTAAATAAATAACCGAATACACTCGCGCTAGTGTCCATAATTTAATTTCGTAGGCAGGCAGGAAAGCCAGCTGGTCCTGGCGCCGCTGCTCGCTTTGGATTTAATGTGTAAAGTTTGATGGCTTTAAAAGCGAGCCCGTTGTATGGTCCAAGTAGTCCTTGGGGAAGTCATACATTTGATATTCTATTTACGCAAAATGAACTCCTTGGCAACTTCAACAATAACGACAATAATGAGAGCCGGCCTTCGTCCCAGTCTAACAGGACAGAATTAGCGCCAGCTTAGAAACACACACACACACACACACCCTTACGCACAACAAAGACCCTTTAAGTGGCACAAGCCAAGCGCTCACAAGCCGAAAAGTTTCTTAAGTCAGCCCAAGACTCGTAACCCCTTTTTACGTCCACCAAAATGCTTCACTGTTGCTGTTGCTGTTGCTGTTGCTAGTGCAACAAATTGCTGGCTGTTGGACAGGGCCGAACACCAAACGCCCGAAACTCGGCTCCAAGTTTTCGTTAAAGACAATTTAACTTTGTAAACTGATACAAAATGTCCGCCTTGGTATACTTAAGTCCTTTTATCCTAAACTACCAGGCCCAAGCCTCCTCCTCCTCCACCTCCTTCGGCTCCTGTCTTCCACAGTTCCTTGTTAATCAGTGCCAGCAAGCAATGTATTTCCCTCACTCCTCTTCAAATGTGTGTGTGTGCGTTGCTGTGTCTGCTAATGTATTTTGGGACACTCCTTCCACACGAACACGAACGTGTTAGTTACACCTCTTACAGTTGGTTGGGATACGTCCACCGATAATCCAAAAATGTTCCATACAATTTGTTGGCGATAAAAAATACTTGATTGTGTCCTTGGCCTGAGTTGCAGTGGATCTGCCTGGTGTTAAATATTCCAATTAGGCACGCAACTCGCCGTTCAACTTGAAGCTTTTCTTCGGCGTTTTGAAAACTTGTCACTCCCACACTCCACTCCTTACCGGTGCAGTATCCTGTGGAGGACTGGGCGGTAAACTTGGTCTAACTAGTGAAAATACTTTTACGTGGAGGGACATGCAACATGCAGCATGCAGCGAAACAATTTTCAAACTGACACAAAGTGTCATGTCAATCGAAGTAGAAGATAATATTTCTAACTAAGGCAACTTGCAACTTGCAGCAACAGCAACAAAAATACAACATATTTTTTACCAAACTTGCAACTTGTCCACAACTTTTACTTACACACACAGACACACACACTCGAGTGGTAACAGTAACAAATAAAATAAGCAGGCTACAATTCGTTCTGCAAACTGAAAAATCTATAATTACAACATTGTTAGAGTTAAGAACTAGCAAAAAGAGAAAGAAAATCTTAGCTTTATGAAATTTATGCTACTCAGAAAGAGTTCTTAAGGAATGTTGCTGAGATAGAAATCAGTTAGAATATCATACAAAAACATAACAAAAGCAGGAATGCTTTGAACATGAGATCTCTCTCTGTCTCTCTCTCTTCCACTCTTTGACTTCTCTTTTCACTGGGTTACTGTTTTTATACCCTGAACCAATTGAAAATGGGTAAAATGGGTATAAGGGTTTTGTGCAAAAGTATGTAACAGGCAGAAGGAAGCATCTCCGACTCCGTAAAGTATATATATTCTTGATCAGCATCAACAGCAGAGTCGATATAGCCATGTACAACTGTTGATCTCAGAGACTATAAGAGCTAGAGACTCCAGATTTGGAACATAAGCTCGCCCAGTCCCTAGGCAGTACAAGTTTGTTTCAAAATTTCGATAACTCTTTCCGTTTCCGATATACACATGTGATCGATAACAACAAAATCGTGAATATCGAAAACTTTTTTATGCAGTTTAAAAGATTAGACTAAATAATGACAATCTATTTAAAATTTTATTGAAATCGGTTTAGAAACACCGGAGATATGGAGCATTGAAGCAAGCACTGACTGTACGCTTAAAGTATGGGGTTCAGGGTATAGTCTAGTCGGGTTTTCTCGACTAGAGCCTTACTTGTTCGTATTTAAGTGAGAAAAGTTTTACATTTCAACTGCAATTAAGCAACTGGACTCCAGTTGGAACGAGGCACGAAGAACCGAAAGTGGAAGCCAAAAACTCCAAACCTGTTTCGAGCCTGAAGCTATGCATAATTATAGCCCGACCATAACAATAACATTAATTCACATTCTCCTCTCTCCACTTAAATGCTTGCAGGAATATCCGGCTGCATTGGATTTCAGTACTCCGCCACTGCCACTCCCTTTGCCGCTGACGCATCTGCAGCCCATGCCCATCACTGTGACCACACAGGCGGCAATGCTGGCCGCCGCCAGCAGCAATGGGGCAGCCACGCTGATTGGCAATGGCAGCGCCTGTACCACGACGACAACAGGTACATTGAGGCGTGGCATATTGCGCGGCGTTGTGGGCGGCGGTCCGCCGCCCGACGTGACGCATCATACGACAGCGGGGAGCGGTAGTCCCATGCAGATACCGCTGCAGATGCAGATGCTGCACGATCTGCATCCGATCAATCTGAGCGCCACAACGCTCACGACGAGCACAACGCTCAATGGGAGCATGACGACGGCGTCCACGCTGCCCCGCCAGCCGCACGGCATCCTCAAGGACCCCAATCGCAACAAGCAACAGCAGCAGCAACAACAGCTACTTAATGCTAGTCTTGTGGGCGTGCCCGTCTCGGCGCCCATGGGCAGCCTGCAGATCCTGAATCTGCCCGTGAGCAGTGCGGGATTGGGCAGCAATCTGCTTATGACAACGAGTGCCACCTACGACCCGGCGTCACTCAGCACCTTTAACGGCGGTAGCGGGCTGCAGGGGGGCGTCTCGGTCGCTTACACGGATGCGGACGGACACCTCGTATAGCTGTAGGCGGAGACTGGGGCAACATCCACAGAGCCCCGGTACTAAGTGCATGTGTGCATGTGTGCATGTGTGTGTGTGTGTCTTGAGTGTGTGTCTTTCACCAATATGGTAAGTACCTACACATACATACATACCATAACATATACATATACATATACATATATACCTACTAAATGTACTTCACTCGACTCGACTTCTCGTAGCTAGTTTCCAAGCTTTCTCTCTCTCTCTCACACTCACTCACTATTCAGCCAGTGTATGTTTGTATGTGTGCAGATGCGTACTGGACACGCAGGAACCAGCAACAACAACAACGAATGCCCATTACCTTATTCAAATCAGCTACAGAATTAGTTTATGTAAATTTCAAAAAAGCGAAAAACTCACTCCCCATAAAACAATGTTGGACTGTTTATTTAGATAACAGAGGCAACGATCTCAGGCAGAAGACAGAGGGGAAACCAGGAGGATTTGCGTTTTGCTAATTAGCTGGATAGCAGCAATAACAACAACAACAACAGCCATAACACCAAAAACTTTGTGCCAAAAAGCGGAAAGCGGTCAAACATTTTTGAAATTAGCTCCGTGGAACGAACACTAGGAGCAGGAGGAGCCCGAGCAAGAGCAGGATGAGAAGTAGCGCGAAGCGGCGAAACAGCGCGCAGCCGTTTGACAGCTCCCTGGGGCGTGCTCCGGCCTCAAGTCGATGGGCACGTGATTGCGCCGGGCGCGCTGGGCGTGGCAAGCAACAACAAAATAATATATATATACATATACAATGTTGAAACAGTTGACAGCAGCAGCAAGCGATTAGTTGTTGCCCCTTCAACCACTACTCCTCTTCCTGTTGCCTGGAAGTTAGTATGCATCCACTACCCCCAACCTGGATCATAACCAAAAAAAAATACTGAAAACAGAACTACGTGAAAGTGAGGCAGGGGGACAAGCAATTCAGCATTTGTATTTGTGTTTCAGCAGCAGCTGTGGGCGTGGCATGTGGCATGTGGCATTATGTGCAGACTCAAAGGCTTTCGCGCCCAGCTCCGATTGCGATCTATGATGAATCCACTCCACTCCTCGCTTGCTTTCTCACTCCGTCTTAACTGCTTGCCGCACATTTGCTCCTGCTCCGGCTCCTGCTCCGGCTCCTGCTCCTGCTCCTGTCACAGACCAGCGAGCGTGACATGCCTCATCTTGTGGGACGCCATTAACTTCTGTTGCTAGCCAGCGCGCGCTGGAGCACATCATGACAATTCTATTATATTATCCCTCCACATCAATGCAATGCTAAAACACACGCTCAACTCTCCTCCCCTTTCCTCCCCCTCTCCTTCTTATCTCTCGGTTTTTATACCCTGAACCCATTCAAAATGGTTCGAAAGGGTATAATGGTTTGTGCAAGAGTATGTAACAGGCAGAAGGAAGCATCTCCGAACCCATAAAGTATATATATTCTTGATCAGCATCCGTCTTTCCGTCCGTCCGTTTGTCCGTCCGTCCGTCCGTATGTGTGAACGCGTCGATCTCAGAGACTAAAAGAGCTAGAGAGTCCAGATTTGGAACATAAGCTCGCCTAATCCCTAGGCAGTATAAGTTTGTTTCAAGTTTTCGATAACTCTTCCCGTTTTCGATATACACATGTGATCGATAACAACAAAATTTTGAATTCTGAAATCTTTGTGATACAGTTTTAAACATAAGACGAAATAATGATAATCTGTGACTTTTATTAAAATCGGTTGAGAAACACCGGAGATATGGAACATTGAAGTTAAGAAAGTGTGCACTATACGCGTACACACACACACATACATATATACTACATATAGGGTTCAGGGTATCGTCTAGTCGGAATTTGACGACTTCTTACTTGTAATGTTACAGCCCACCCTCCACCATTTTTTGCCAAGGGCAAAACTAGACAAATCCAAAGGAGTCAAAGCATATACATACGTATAAGAGTATGTACTCGTGTGTGTGTGTAATTAATATTCATCGAGCTGTAATTACCAAGTCGCAACGCTCCTTCCTCTTCATTTCCCTGTTTTTCCCTGCCATGGCTCAGGGATAATCGCAATTGCTGCTGCATCGAGTTTAAGCATCAATAAAAAATGAGCATTTGTTGCTTCTTCTTCTTGTCTAAGGACGCGAAATAGGAACTGCAGGCTTCCACTTGAGTTGACTGAGCTGCTGGGAAGAACTGACTGAGCAAAGTAATTAAAAATTAAATTAAATATATATATATATATATGTGTTTGAGATTAACGCACGCAAAGACAAAGGAAATGAATTCAAGGAGTCGGCGGAGCAGAGCTAGGGGAAACCGAAAGTAAAATTAAGGAAAAAGGATAAACGCAATCACTTGTGCATGTGTGTGTGTGTGTGTATGCAATACAGCTACCCGCCAGTATGTATGTCATATAAAAGGCCTCCTTGCAGCCTTGCAACAATCCTTGCGCCCGCACATTGGGTTTGTGTGTGTCGCTGGGATTTCCGGTATTGAATAATTGTGATTGCTGTTCACAGATAAAAGTTAAATGAACAGGAAAATAAGTAAAATTATAATGAAGGAGCCAAAAGCAGGACACACAAATACATATATGTATGTATAAGTACAATCAATCAGAATGTTTATTCAGGCAGTTCCCAGGACTTAGTAACAGGCTTAAGTAATTAATAAAAGAATAAATAAATAAAAGAATCCCTTTAGCCTCTCAATTTGCAAAACTATCGAATTATTTCGGTTGAGACAATAAAATTCAAATACATTTCAATACAAGTGGGAAAAAATAAAATAGAAATCGGATTTGGATGTTGTTGTTAGTTTGGTGCGATGCCATTTAGCTGTTCGACACACATACAAACATACATGCCACATACATATGTAAAGCTTATACTAACATAGTGCTGCCAAAATTGCATAAATATATAAATTCTAGACATAAGTAGCTAAGCCACAAACTAATGAAAGTCTCCAGAGAGAAAAATAATAAAGAAATGATGCGAGGGATGCGCGGAATGCAAGGGATGCAAGGGATGCGCGGGATGCAAGGGAGATGCATTACCGCATTTAGACCTACTCAATCAATATGCCAAATTTAATTTGTACAATAAACTCGGTAAACTCGACAAAAAGAAACTATTAAAAGGACAAATGCAGGTAAATATATAGAAGGAATATAGAGACAGTCATACAACAAAATAAACAGCAAAACAAATAATAAGCATTAATACATAGTACATTAGATTATAAATGTAGATTAAATTTCGCATCTCGTATACATACTTCTCTGTAAGTGACGAATCGTAGCTGATTGTGTGCATTACCAACTCATCAGTCTATCAGTGTCTCCCGAAAGCAAACATATATATATATTTATATACACACTATCTTGCTGTGTTAACTAACTCTCATTGCACTTAACTTAAATATATATCTGGATTAAATATATGTGTACTATATGAATGTGTGTGTGAAAGAGTGTTGTCTGAATGGAATAGATTTTTGATACAAAACTAAAATGTCTTCCCCGTAAAATAGAAAATGCTTTTTTGTTGGGTATAGAAAAAAGCGTATTTGTATTAAATATTATTAAGTTGAATTTCATATAATAATTATTTGCGTATAGATATTTATTTAGTTTGTAATGCTTACATATGAAAATGGGGGAAACTAAATAAGACTAAACATTAATGAATATGTTACATAATTGCAAGTCGAATATTATATTATTATCAAATACATTAAGTGCATTCTATTGTAGTTAAGCCATGGCCAAAGAGATTTGTTAACAAAGAAACAATATTTATTTACAGCACTCAATTGTTTTAATCTCACAATTACCTTGAATATATGATTTCATCATTTTGATAGACATATGTACGTACATTTGTAGGCCGCAAAACACACACACACACACAACTGAAGATTATCTTGTTAATATGCATATGTAATATGTAATAATAGTTAAAAGGAACGACAAACAAGACTTGATTAAAACATATAGATTAATGGCAATTCATTCTCAAGCAACGTAACTAGAATACAACAGGTACACACAAACAAACAAACATACATACAGACATACATATATATATAGACAAACATGTATAAAAAGGATTAACCAAACAGAAAATCAACTATTGTGAATGTTTTTTATGACGATTTAAGTTAAAACAAACCGCTGAGCAATGTACAGAAATAAGCATGAGATTACATCGAAACAATAAACAAAACAAAACAAACATTTAAAAACAAAATTAATTATAAGTTTATTTGCTAAAACCGCATTGTATAAACTAATTTGAAGTGGTAAATATGCATACAAAACTTATTGCATTTTTATGAAAATCTGTTAATAAATGAAAAAAACAAAAAACATTTAATACAAATACTTATTTAAGTAGAATTGAATGTGGCTGAGATTCGACAGCGAATCGAAGTGAGTGACGCAAAATGTAAGATTACGACAAAAGACAATTTAATGGCTAAACTTTCGAATCAATTTCCAGGGATAAAATAATACGAGAGTGCTGTGAAACAAAGAGATGCGAATGGTTCGGACTAGCCAAAGCGAAGACGACACAATGGACGTTGAGAGATTGCCAAGCGTGTGTGCGCACGGAAGCCAGAGCTGAAGTATGTATGTTGTATGTTGTATGTTGTATGTTGGAGTTGGGGCTTGTAGGTGTGAGTAAGCGACGCCCATGAAAGTATCCACTATCCGTCTTGCTTGGTGTGGCGCAAAAAATTGAATTCCTTGTAAAACTTACGAGCGGGCATTAATTTAACAGCTACGCCTAGTGAGTGAGGTCGCTTAGCTTCGACCTTCTTCGAGATTGCGTATACGGCCCATTGGATGTGAGTTGTGAGTTGTGGGTGTGTATTACACTCGAATCATTATTTTTACTCTCGCTGACTTTATGATGCTCATTCTCAATGCGCTCAAATCGCAGCTCGTATTTCATTTAAATTGAACTTAATTAGTTCCGCCAAACAGCCAAATAAAGCAGCCGCCTCCCACGTACATGAAAGCGAGCAATTGTGTAAATGTTGCATACTCCGGGAGAGGTAGGGAAATCTGCTTTTGATGCTTTTCCAATTAATAGCTGGCAAAATGCACAGCAACTTTATTATGGCCTTTTCAACAACAGACTCCTCGCAACTGTTGAAAGCTAAAGGCATTGTGTTTTATTTATAAATCGCGACTGTCGCAGTCGCAGTAAAAAGGATTAACGCACCTAAAAGAAAATACTTTGTTGCGACTTCTTTCGCTTTGGCCTTAGAACGCAGGCAGTTCATCTGGTCGAGTAAATGGAAAAGTTTTTGTTAGTACAACACCACCTTGGCCAAAAACTTTGTCCGGCCAGTGAAGACAAGAAAAAAAAAACAACCCGAAGAAGAAGAAGAAAGCTAAGAGATTCGCTGCAGCTGGTCAAAATCACGGCAGGACATGAAACAAAAGCATTTTGCCATGGCGATAGAAAACTTTTTTCTTCACGATAATCATTGTCACGGCCATTGACGCAGAAATTTGCAAATTATCAGTCGCGTTCCCTTCGCACAGCCATTGAGGTCGGACCTGGACAATAACGATGGGCATTATTCATTCTCTATAATTTCAGCTTTGACTCCATGTAACTTGCAATTTTATTGTCCAACGGCCTTCAACGTTGAAATTCTCGCGAGTCCAAAATGGTAAAATGGTACTCGTAAATCCTATTTAAATTGCCCGATATTAATATTTTAAGTTTCAGTATAATTTCAGTTGGCACTTGAAAAAATACTAAAAAAAAAACGCGATAAAATAACAAAAAAAAATACTGCCGAGCTTTGTCAAGTTTTTGCTACTTTTGGACTCAAATTACCAGGCGCACGGAATCGATCATGCATTTATATATAATTACATTCACTAATATATTCCTTAATATTAAATAAATAAATATTAAATAAGTTTGGATTATATTTTTGAAGTTAAATACGAACAGGTTCTTTAACAATTAAAATAAGTAAGAAGGCTCTAGTCGAGAAATCCCGACTAGAAGATACACTGTACATCATTTTAATGTAATGTAGCTACACAAATACAAATAAATAAAAATATATTTTAAAAATTTAATCAACTTCAAAGAGTTTTTTTATTATTTGTTATATTTCAGCATGATTTTACGAGTTTTTCGTAATATCTAGTATTTTTGGTATTTTTTGGTATTTTTTTGGTATTTTTCAGATGACCACAGTAAGTATTCTCGTTACAGTTTGGTCTGTGAAATACCAGGCGAACAGAATTCAGCAATAGGCTGATCTGTAACTTAAAATATTAACTAAGAGCAGCTGAGCTGTGGAGAGTAGCAGCGATGAGCGGCTCAGTTTGACCTTGAACTCTTTACGTGAGGCCTAATTGATTTTAACTTTTAGCAGCTGCCTGCTGCTGATTTATGTTCGCCTGGTATTTCACTTGGCCAATGAAACTTAAAATGCCCCGTAATATCTAGTATTTTTAAAATTTTTGGTATTTTTCAAATGATCAAATTAAGTTTTCTCGTTACAGTTTGGTCTGTGAAATACCAGGCGAACAGAATTCAGCAATAGGCTGATCTATAACTTAAAATCTTAACTAACAGCAGCTGAGCTCTGGAGAGTAACAGCGATGAGCGGCTCAGTTTGACCTTGAACTCTTTACGTGAGGCCTAATTGATTTTAACTTTTAGCAGCTACCTGCTGCTGACTTCTGTTCGCCTGGTATTTCACACACAAAATGTTAACTAACATAACATAAAAATGTTAATTAACATAAAAATGTTAATTAACATAAAAATGTTAATTAACATAAAAATGTTAATTAACATAACGTAAACATGTTAATTAACATACCATAAAATGTTAACTAACATAAAATGTTAACTAACATAACATAAAATGTTAACTAACATAACTTAAAATGTTAACTAACATAACTTAAAATGTTAACTAAGAGCAGCTGAGCAGTTGAGAGTAACAGCGATGAGCGGGTCAATTTGACCTTGAACTCTTTAACTGAGGCATATTGATTTTAACTTTAAGCAGCTGCCTGCTGCTGACTTCTGTTCGCCTGGTATTTCACTTGGCCAATGCAAGTTAAAATGCCCCTGATCAAAGTAGAACTCGGTCCTGCAACACAAATACGAATAATGTGCATACTTTTAGGGGCATGATTTTTGCATTACTAAAACAGCTCTAACTCAGCCAAATCCTTGCAGATTTTCGCAGGACATGGTGCGTTAGAAACGTAAGGACCAACTCTATCAAACTGCATTTAAAAAATATGGGGTTATCTAAGATTCCAACACTTCAAAAAATTGAGCTCCAAGTCGAATGGGAGTGGCTAAAAATCACAAAATCGCTGTTTCCTCGAAAACTACAAGGACAATTGGAATGTCCTTTGGCCAGTTTGTAGCTCTAGTCAAAACCTAAAGTTTGACGCAGGACTCGCAAGGATCCGAAAGGATTTGTCCAATTTAGAAGCATTTTTCTGTTTTTTAAAAAAGTCCTCATATCTTTGCTGTTTAAAGGACTTTCGTCCTTTTTATTGCTCTATTCGAATCGGCAGCCCAAGGACTATCTGTGTGCCAAAGGACATCCGAATAGTCCTTAAGACAACTGAAATACGACCGTTTTTTCAAAAATCATCAAAAATTCTGACCTACCCCCTTGTCTCATTTTTAGGAAATTTTTTTTGACGAATCCTGAAAAACTTTAAATGCAAATCGATAATCCTTTATCATACGATCTCAAAAATATGTGTCCTGCCGATGTCCTTATGAATATGACCAAGTTATGGCATAAAAACGCGAGTGAAACAGCAAAATATGAGCAATAAAATGTTTTTATTGGCTAAGCAAAAATCATACATTAATATATATATATATATTACATTCATAAATATATTCTAGTATATAATAATAATAAAAATTATATGAAATAAAATAAATCAAATAAAACAAATAAATAAAAAAAAAGACAGCATACTTTTACTCCGTCTACATAAAGAAAAATGATATTAAGCTCAGCATACTTTTACTCCGTCCAGATAAAAAAAAATGATATTAAGTTCAGCATACTTTTACTGCATGGCAGGAAAATAAATATTATTGCCCACTTTTAGCTGCGCATAAGAATTATATTTTGAAGCGCCGGAGTAAAATTATGCTGTAACATTTTTTCTTGTAAAAATAAGTTACTTGCTGCTGCAGCAGGCTGATCTGTAACTTAAAATGTTAATTAACATAACCTGAAATGTTAACTAACATAAATCAAAAAGTTTACTAACAGTATTTCAAATGTTAACTAACATAACTTAAATTGTTAACTAACAGAAATTAAAATATTAACTAAAATAAGTTACAGCATACTTTTACTCCGTACAGATAAAAACAAAATGATATTAAGCTCAGCATACTTTTACTGCACGGCAGCAAAATAAATATTATTGCCCACTCTTAGCTGCGAATGAAAATTATATTTTGAAGCGCCGGAGTAAAATTATGCTGTAACATTTTTTTCCTGTAAAAATAAGTTCCTTGCTGCTGACTTTTTTATACTTTGCCTTTCAAGTAGATTGGCAATTTTTGTTATTTTCGAGCCCCAAGCACCAGGCGAACAGGAATCGCGAGGATGCGAAAGGATTTGTCCAATTCAGAAGCATTTTTGTGTTTGTAAAAAAAGTCCTTATATCTTCGCCGTTTTAAGGACTTTCTTCCTTTTTATTCCTTAATTCGAATCGGCAGCCCAAGGACTATCTGTGCTCCAAAGGACATCCGAAAAACAACTGAAATACGACAAAAATCATACATTAATATATAATCACATTCATAAATATTCTAGTATATAATAATAATAAAAATAGTATCGAATAATAACAAAAAATACGCTATGACTCAAAGGACTAGGCGCACAGAATCCAGCAGCAAGTTGCGTATACATTGTTAGTTTTTTTTATTGGCCCGCCAATTCTGCCAAGGGTTAGCATAACTTTAGGCTCTATCTTTAAAATGCACGCTGGCTTTTATTAATGATAGAATTAATTGTACTGCATACTTTTGTAGTTAAATATAAAAATCATTAATGGCGCAAAAGCTTCAAGACAGAATATTTGAATATTATATTGTATATAATGGGTTTCAGCGGGAGAGGAATAAATCAAAATATAAAAAATATATACAATATTCTTTTACTTAGCTTGTGACTCCGATTAAACTCGTTGTAGCCCAAATCCATTTAAAAACTGTGTTTTATGTATTTCCCATATGGAATTAAATGCTTTGTATTGGGCTGCAAACAAGAATTTTGGCACAATCTTAGCAGCTTTTACTGGCATATGAATTGGCTTTGATTAATTAAAAAGATTGTGAGACAGGCTTAAAACCAGAAGAAAGCATCAAGCTTTACCCACATCTGCAGTCAAACGTAATGAAATTACATTTCGCTTGCATAAGCAATTTGTTTATATTTATGAGCTGTATCTTTGCATTACCCAACTGGAAACGGGAGTTACGCATTCGCATTCGTTCCGGCAGAAATGGGTGAAACCCAGAAACAAAGTCCGCCAAGCAAACACGCATGGCAAAATCCTTTATAGCGGCTAAGCTGCATCACACACGACTAGAGACAACCCCATCCCGAACCCCAATCCTTGCGGGCTCTCCGAGCCTGTTTAGTCAGTCTGACTCTTTTGTTTAGTATTTCGCAAAATTCATTTTGAGGCATAGAAGATTTTAATATGCAGCACTTTATCGCTGCGCTGCAGTGGTTATTGCATCCCACTCAGATCCTTTGGCTTATGCACACACACACACACACACATAGCACACATAGCTAATTTATGCTGAAAGTTGGCTCACTGTTTATCTTTACTGTTTGGGATGGGTGGGTGGTCGACCCGCTTGAAAGGATTCGCAATGAAATGCACAATAATTCACATTACACATCCACATCCACATCCACTTGGCTCTCCGATGAAAACTAACTTGCAAGGGAAACTTATATCAAGCCAACTTCCAACTGAACACATCTCAATTGAATTCAAAGGCTGCTCCTTGCTGACTCAGCCAGTTTGCACAAACGACCTTCGAAGTGACTATTTGGCTTTGCACGCAATGTGATTTCATTCATTCATTAATGATGATCATTTTTGGCAAGTTCAAGTTGAATGAAACACATGTATCCTCCTATAATATATGCGACATATATATATAGTTGTTCCGAATCTATTACAAATAGCTATATATAAAAGATCTTGGGCATTCAGTCTTGGCAAGCGTTCAACATTCAACGGCGGAAACTACTTAAAAATAAGTTTACAAATCAGACAAGAATTCTGATTGCGAGATGTTTATATATTGTTTTTGTTTCTTACTCGGACGCACGTTTACCGAGCACGCCTGAACAGCTGTTTCAAACACTTTGGCCAGGCAAAAGCCTCTGGGCTCATATACTCATCTATATACATACATATACGTAGATATATAGCGATTGAGAGAGGCCAACAAGCAACAAGCTGCCAGCGAAGCAAGCCCTTCACCCTACCAGCATCCTCCGACCCACAACCCATTATGCCGGCGAGAGAGAGCAAATGGCTTATTGCCTTTGTGGCACAGTGTGCCCAGGCGCTGCAAATCATGAATTCCCTATTGTAAGCCTAGCCTCTCTTTGTACTACGACTTTTGAAATATAGTTTGGCGGGAATAAATTGGAAACACTCAGACGTAAGACGATACCCTGAACCCTATACTTAACCCGTACAGTCACTGCGTGCAAGTATGTGTGTGTGTGTCTTATTACGCGTACACTGCGTATACTTAACTTAATTTCAATATCCAATATTTTAGGTGTTTATCAACCGATTTGGATAAAAATTTCACAGATTGTCATTATTTCGTCTAATGTTTCAAACTGCTTCATAAAGATTTCTGAATTCAAGATTTTGTTGTTATCGATCACATGTGTATATCGAAAACGGGAAGAGTTATCGAACATTTGAAACAAACTTGTACTGCCCAGGGATTGGGCGAGTTTTTGTACCAAATCTGGAGTCTCTAGCTCTTATAGTCTCTGAGATCGACGCGTTCATACATACGGACGGACGGACAGATGGACACGGTTTATCGACTCGGCTGTTGATGCTGATCAAGAATATATATACTTTATGGGGTCGAAGATGAATAAGCTAAACGTTTCTTAATTAAACTCAATATCCTTCGACCTATAATATTATGTCAGTAGGCTTGGGGCTTACTAACCTCATGTTTGATATGATTCACTAAACAATTGCGTGTATTCGAACCACTGTGCAGTGAGATACATTTTGCTCTGAATGGCTGCCGCATGCTGCGTGCCGCAGTATTCGGCTTTCGGCATTTGGCAATCGGTATTTTCGTAGTCGCTGCTGTTCCGTGCTCGTCAGTCTAGAGAGTAATATCGACACGAAAAGTAAGTTGGACGTGGGTCCGTTGGCCCACAGCAGCATCGAGTATATATAATATATATACACATATATAGTATATGCGCACCAATGTGACGAAACTCATGGAAAACGTGGAAAATCCATGCGTGACTCAGCGCGCCGCCGTGGATTCCGTCGATTCCAGCGCGTGTGATGTTTTATTTGTGAAAAATTGTGAAAATTGCATAAGAAATGCAATTAATTTACGGAAAAAATATGAAGAATTTCAAGAAAATTCGGAATCTGTGCTAGATTCTTGTGCTGCCCAGGGCTTTGCGTGTGATATTTTTGGATATGTGTGCGCTCGTGTCGGCTGTCGGTTGTTCGGGGCGCGTTCGTGCGGTGTTCAAACCAAAAATAAACACACGACAATGCTGCCTATGCTAACCAAAAACTGAGCATCGAAGTGCTGGCACATATATTGAAATCTCTAGACAAATACTATATGTCGATGTCGATGTGCTATTAGTGCCGGGAACACACATATCTAAACATATAACTGAACTGTATGTGTGTATTTTAGATTCGACGCTGCGTTCATTGCGTGTCAATCAGACCCTGGATTACTGATTGGCCGCAGTGGGAGCGTCTTAGTGAAACCTCGTACAGTCCTTGAGGACGAAAATCAACAATTATTACAGTTTCATCAGTGCAACAAATATGTGCATCTTAAATTTTCGAGCAACTAAATTATTATTCATATTTATACAGAAATCTATATAGAAATCATATCATGATGCTTCGATTGTCAAAGAGAGAATAATTTCTTTCTTACTCCTTTCTTAAATACTAAAGATGTCGATACATGATGTCAAACAGAATAGTTTCTTTCTTTTTCCTTTCTTAAATACTGAAGATTTCGATACATGATGTCAAAGAGAATAGGTTCTTTCTTTCTCCTTTTTTAAATACTGAAGATTTAGATACATGATGTCAAAGAGAATAGTTTCTTTCAATCTCCTTTTTTAAATACTGAAGATTTCTATACATGACGCTCCGATTGTCGAAAAGAATAGATTCTTTCAATCTCTTTTTTTAAATACTGAAGATTTCGATACATGATGTCAAAGAGAATAGGTTCTTTCTTTCTCCTTTTTTAAATACTGAAGATTTAGATACATGATGTCAAAGAGAATAGTTTCTTTCAATCTCCTTTTTTAAATACTGAAGATTTCTATACATGACGCTCCGATTGTCGAAAAGAATAGATTCTTTCAATCTCTTTTTTTAAATACTGAAGATTTCGATAGATGATGTCAAAGAGAATAGTTTCTTTCTTTTTCCTTTCTTAAATACTGAAGATTTCGATACATGATGTCAAAGAGAATAGTTTCTTTCAATCTCCTTTCTTAAATACTGAAGATTTAGATACATGATGCTCTGATTGTCAAAGAGAATAGTTTCTTTCTTTCTGCTGAAGATTTCGATACACATGTTTTATATGTTTTATCCACATGAATATATATTGGCAACAAGTATAAGTCCACAGTAATTTTGGCAAGATACCAAATGAATATAATCCAACTATTTATACAATTAAGCATACTTATTATATACACACAACATTTGAATGAGGCGCACATAAATTGAGCGAAAAACCACGCGAATTGGGATGCACAACAAAATGACAAATGACACAGAGAAATGCGATAGCAAAACATACCGAGAAAACCGGCTAAACAGCTGTGCGAACTTGGCAAGCGAAAGCGCATTTGAGAACCAAAAGACGAGCCCTCTACTACTGGCAGTGGGAGAGTGGGAGAGTCAGAGAAACTGGGTTGGAGAGAGAGGGAGAGAGTAGTGCAGAGAAAGAGAGACAGTATATTGGTGCTCTCGTGGGAGTCAATCTATATAAATAGCTAGCTAACATGATGCATATTTTTGACAAAAATTTAAATATATTTTTGAGATGACAAAAGAATGAATGTGCAAATACATATAGTTAAAACAAGTGAGAAGGCTCTAGTCGAGAAATCCCGACTAGACGATACCCTGAACTTTATATATACTATACTTAACGCGTACAGTCACTGATTGTCAGTATATGCATAGTTGACTTAACTTCAATGTTCCCTATCTCCAGTGTTTCTTAACCGATTTCAATAAAATTTATTTATATTACTTATGTTTTAAACTGCATCAATAAGATTTCTGAATTCAAGATTTTGTTGTTATCGATCACATGTGTATATCGGAAACGGAAAGAGTTATCGGAATTTTAAAACAAAATTTTACTGCCTAGGGATAGGCGAGCTTATATTCCAAATCTGGAGTCTCTAGCTCGTATAGTCTCGGAGATCGACGCTTTCAAACATACGGACGGATGGACAGATGGACATAGCTATATCGACTCGGCTGTTGATGCTGATCAAGAATATATAGACTTTATGCGGATATGCTTCCTTCTGCCTGTTACATACTTTTGCACAAAACTATTATACCCTTTTTACCCATTTTTAATGGGTTCAGGGTATAAAAAAATGAACGTGTGTTTTAAAAGATATAGATTAAGTTATTTTCGCTTTTCTTTACGCCAAAAATCAGGGAACCGGAAAAAATATACAAATCGAAATACAATATACAGTTGCATATTATACTGATTGGACGCTGCAGTCGTTGCGTTAACCAGCAAAATGGCTGAAGCGGAAGGAGGTTCCGAACAGGATGATGTTTCATTCCTGAGAACGGTAAGTACACACATATCCACACACACACATATACAGACTTTGAATGACTTTGGCGAAAGCTAGAAATCACTGAAACAACATCTAAAATCAATTACGTTCACTCAATAAAGTATAACGGGGATTTCACACAATTGATGCCATAAAGCACTCACACACACACACACACACACATACAGACAGACAGACATCGCTCAGGATAGAGGTGAGGACACCACGAAAAAGGGATATACGAATTGTATTGCATTTATTTATGTTCAGAGACACACCGCCAACTTTCTTTATGGCTGCCAATAAATTTGAAAGTCAGTTCCACACTTTCAATCACTGCAGCTTCATCACGTACAAGTTTAAAGCTTGCGGCAGATTTGTTATCTCATTTTCCATACATATGAGGATATGGGGAGAGGTCAAAACCAGATGAACACATCAGCTCCGATGACAATACATATATCAATGCCTACACCTGGCGCCCCGAAATGACAGTCATTATGTGTAAATATGTGTAGTTAGATAGATATCTCTACGAAATAAATAAATACCAGTTGGCCACCCTTCGTCCTTACTCTTTCAAGGTCCCAGCCCCGTGGGGCAAGGAGGTCAGCTGCAATAAATAAATATTTGAATCGAGCGGGTTGGGTTTTTTCCCACGGGCGATTTCGATATGATGACCATATCTATTTCGCTGTTCCTGCGGCCCGCAGGCTTTTGTTGATGCAGGACATTCAATAAATATGCTTCAAAGGCTAACAGAAATGTGTCTCCCTTTTGCTCCTTTTACCAACATAAATTGACGATTTATATATTTTTTTTTTTGTTTCATACGAAATAAATGCTGGCTTTGTAGTTTGTGTTTTCACAGGACATCCACGCCAAGGGAGCACTTGCCTTGTTGCTTTTCCCTTTTAGTTGAATTAGGCTTAAGGCAAATTCTTAGCAATTTCAAGTAACGCCTGCCTTGAAGGATACTCTTTGGCTGACCACATATTATGTGCATTATTGGTTAGAAGCTAGTTGTCCATTGGCAAACTATCAGTAGACACTTTAGATGCTCTAATTCTACATATACATATATACAGAGACTTGCATATTTAGTTGTAGGCTTCAGCTGGCAATGATTCTGCATCAGGATTCGTTCGTTTCGTTGCCATTTAAATTATGTAAATTGCTCGATTCGAAATCCATTACCGTTCATTTAACTTCGACTACATACAACAATGTTCTGGCCACAATCCCATCTGACTTGGCAACGAGTTCAGGTTCGAATCGAGGTCGATGTTGCTGTTGGGGTTGGGGTTGCTGTTGGTTGGTTTCGGTGCCTGGCTTGTGGTCAGGCATGATACCTCAAAATTCGACACAAACACCCTCATGCAAGCGGACCCTTTTCATCGATTCGTTGCCCCGAATGTTTTCTCATTTTGCGTGTGCATAGATTTTGGTTGACTGGTCAATCAGGAAGATAGGACTTGTGAGTGGGTCGGGGCTGAGTGGTGCAATTGTCAATTGATATTTAGATGCATCCTGACTAGCTGCCAATTGACATGATGTGTCTGTCGCCTGCAGTGTGATTAATACTACTATGATCTGTCTGTCGCCTTCAAATTGACATCAATAATGTGATTAATACTACTATGATCTGTGTGATTAATAATATGATTCTCTTCGAATATTTACAGGAAGATATGGTCACGCTCTCCTGCACAGCAACAGGAGAACGTGTCTGTTTGGCCGCGGAGGGATTTGGTAATCGGCATTGTTTCCTTGAGAATATAGCCGATAAAAATGTGCCACCCGATCTGTCTCAATGCGTTTTTGTCATTGAACAGGCTTTGTCGGTGCGTGCTCTGCAGGAGCTAGTGACTGCAGCTGGATCGGAAACCGTAAGTCATCCAAATAAATTGACTTTAACTATCAATATGTATGTGCAGTAGGTCAACAGAAAAAGAAATTCTATATATCCAAACTCCCAACTTGTTGTTGTACGCTACTTCCGCACATCTCTATCCAACTATCCCATATTTCAAATCCCACAAAACATTACGTACTTTATACTCTACATAAAGAAGAAATTATTTCCACTTTTTAATAAGAAATTACACTTCTTTATGTATCCTCTTTCCTCTTTTTTTCTGCTTGCATGATTTCTCTACAATTTCCATTTCTATATTACACGATTTGTAACCTATAAATTTCTCGTTATTTTCAAAATTTTTCTAAAAAAAAATATACACAACAGGATAGTCGACTTGTAAGTATACAGAATGTTCTTTACTGGTATTTTGAATAAACAAAAAATCGTCTCTTTATATTTCTATTATCTATTGCTGATTTCTCTTACTCGTATGGACTAACGTAGTCGTTGTTACTACTTACTTACTTTTGTATAATGCTACTAGCGCTACTTCGCTTCTCTGTCTCCGTCTAGCAGGCTTTTTGGCTAGTCTAAGCAATTAGCATTTTTACTTAATATGTGTAACTTTCTCTTTCTCTCTCTCTCACTGTCTCTCTCTGTATCTGTAAATGTTTTTTATCAACGATTTGTGAAGGCGATTTTAAGGATTAAATCAACTGCACTTTATCGCATCTAGCAATAAGCTATCATTGACACGCAATCAAAGAGCTTTGATTCTTACGATCTAGCAAACAATCGTTCGACTTATCCCTGCATTCCCCATTAACTATAACTACAACTAAATGCACTTTGGAATAATATATTATGTTGATAATATCTTACAATTCTTTTATTTCGTCATATTAATTGTAGTAGCATAGAAAACCCCTGCTATCCCCTATAATCTGTCCGAGGATTATATAGGACAAGCATTCACTAATTCGTATTTAAATTCTTAGGGCAAGGGCACTGGATCTGGCCACAGGACACTACTGTATGGCAACGCCATACTTTTAAGGCATCACAACAGCGATATGGTGAGTGAGACCCTCAGTAGGACCCTCAATTACCAACCCTACTAATTTCGTATATTCTTGCTTTGTAGTACCTAGCTTGTCTGTCGACCTCATCGTCGAACGATAAGCTCTCCTTCGATGTGGGTCTGCAGGAGCACAGCCAGGGTGAGGCCTGTTGGTGGACAGTTCATCCGGCCAGCAAGCAACGTTCCGAGGGTGAAAAGGTTCGCGTAGGCGATGATTTGATTCTGGTGTCCGTTGCGACCGAACGATATCTGCACACGACCAAGGAGAACGAGCAGTCGATTGTGAATGCCAGTTTCCATGTGACACACTGGTCCGTACAACCCTACGGTACGGGCATTTCACGCATGAAATATGTCGGCTATGTGTTTGGCGGAGATGTCTTACGTTTCTTTCATGGCGGCGACGAGTGCCTGACCATACCTAGCACCTGGGGCCGGGAGGCAGGTCAAAAGTACGTAACGAAACTATAATTGAACCATGATCATATATGAGAACTATAACTAAATATCTATGAACAGCATTGTCATATACGAAGGTGGTGTGGTTATGGCACAAGCACGTTCTCTGTGGCGTCTGGAGCTGGCACGCACCAAGTGGACGGGTGGCTTTATCAACTGGTACCATCCGATGCGTATACGTCATATAACAACTGGACGCTATTTGGGCGTCAACGATAGCAACGAGCTCATACTTGTGAAGAAAGAGGAGGCATCGATTGCAACGACGACTTTCTGCCTGAGGCAAGAAAAGGACGACGAAAAGAAAGTGCTTGAGGATAAGGATTTGGAAGTTATCGGTTCGCCGATCATTAAGTACGGCGATACCACCGTTATCGTACAGCATTGTGAATCTAGCTTGTGGCTCAGCTACAAGAGCTACGAGACGAAAAAGAAGGGCGTCGGCAAGGTGGAAGAGAAACAGGCCATATTGCACGAGGAGGGTAAGATGGACGATTGCCTGGACTTCTCGCGCTCGCAGGAGGAGGAATCAAAGACGGCACGTGTCATCCGCAAGTGCAGCAGTCTCTTTACCCAGTTCATAACGTAAGTCTTCAAATTTATTGATCGAATTTACTATTTAACTTTTATCCAATTCAGCGCATTGGAAACCTTGCAGTCAAATCGTCGGCATTCAATATTCTTCCAAAAAGTTAACCTCAATGAGATGGTCATGTGTCTGGAAGACTTGATTAACTATTTCTCGCAGCCCGAAGATGATATGGGTAAGTTAGACAGTTCAAAAACAGTTAATATTCAGTAATGCCCATCTCATTTTTTTTTTTAGAACACGAGGAGAAACAAAACCGTTTCCGCGCCTTGCGAAATCGACAGGATCTGTTCCAGGAAGAGGGCGTGCTCAATCTGATACTAGAGGCTATCGACAAGATCAACATCATAACCTCACAAGGCTTTTTGGCCAGCTTTTTGGCAGGCGATGAAACTGGACAGAGCTGGGATCTAATCTCAACATACCTATATCAACTACTCGCAGCTATAATCAAGGGCAACCACACCAATTGCGCCCAGTTTGCCAACAGCAATCGTCTCAACTGGCTATTCTCCCGCCTGGGCTCCCAGGCATCAAGTGAGGGATCTGGCATGTTGGATGTGCTGCATTGTGTGCTCATCGACTCGCCAGAAGCGCTAAACATGATGCGGGACGAGCACATCAAGGTTATTATTTCACTGCTCGAGAAGCACGGACGTGATCCCAAGGTCCTTGATGTCCTGTGCTCGCTCTGTGTGGGCAATGGCGTTGCAGTGCGTTCCTCGCAGAACAACATCTGTGACTTTCTGCTGCCCGGCAAGAATCTGTTGCTGCAAACTCTGCTCGTGGACCATGTGGCTAGCATTCGTCCCAATATCTTTGTGGGACGCGTCGATGGTTCGTCCATGTACCAGAAATGGTACTTTGAAGTGACCATGGATCACATTGAGCAAACCACACACATCATGCCGCATCTGCGCATTGGCTGGGCCAACACATCTGGCTATGTGCCTTATCCCGGCGGTGGCAAGAAGTGGGGCGGAAATGGCGTGGGCGATGATCTCTATTCCTTTGGCTTCGATGGTGCTCATCTGTGGACAGGCGGACGGAAATCTCTGGTTGTGGATGCACTGCCAGAAGAGCCATACATTAGGAAGGGTGATGTTATTGGTGTGGCTATCGATCTCTCCGTACCGGTTATAACGTTCACCTTCAATGGCGCCAAGGTGCGCGGCTGCTTCAGAGACTTTAATTTGGATGGCATGTTCTTTCCGGTGATGAGTTGCTCCTCGAAGCTGAGTTGCCGCTTCCTTTTTGGCGGAGATCATGGTCGCTTGAAATATGCACCACCCGTTGGCTTCTCGGCGCTCGTACAATGCCTGATGCCGCATCAGATTCTGAGTCTGGATCCTTGCTTCTACTTTGGCAATCTGAGCAAAAACGTCTTGGCTGGTCCCTGGCTCATCGAGGATGACACACCGTTTGTGCCCAAGCCCGTGGACACTACCGGTGTTTCCCTGCCCAGTTCGGTTGATCAAATCAAGGAGAAGCTGGCTGAGAATATACACGAGATGTGGGCCCTGAATAAGATCGACGCTGGCTGGTCGTGGGGCGAGCAGCGAGAAGACTATCATCGCATCCACCCTTGCCTCACACAGTTCGAGAAACTGCCAGCTGCCGAGAAGCGCTACGACAATCAACTAGCGGTCCAAACATTAAAGTAAGCGATATATATATATGCACTTGCTTTTCCATTATCTTATCAATTTGAACTTTGTTAACAGGACAATCATTTCATTGGGTTACTATATAACAATGGACAAGCCACCCGCACGTATTCGCCCCGTCCGGCTGCCCAATGAGATCTTTATGCAGGCGAACGGCTATAAGCCGGCACCGCTTGACCTAAGCGCTGTGACGCTGACGCCAAAGCTCGAGGAGCTTGTCGATCAGCTGGCCGAGAATACGCACAATTTGTGGGCCCGTGAGCGAATTCAGCAAGGATGGACCTATGGACTCAACGAAGACTCGGAAAACCATCGCAGTCCGCATCTAGTGCCCTATTCGAAAGTCGACGAAGCTATCAAGAAGGCGAATCGTGACACGGCTTCCGAAACCGTACGTACTCTGCTCGTCTACGGCTACGTGCTGGATCCACCCACTGGCGAGGGCACCGAGGCCTTGCTGGCTGAGGCGCAGCGTTTGAAGTTTGCCGGATTCCGGACATACCGGGTGGAGCGCAACTATGCTGTCACCTCCGGTAAATGGTATTTCGAGTTTGAGGTGCTCACAGCCGGTCCGATGAGGGTTGGTTGGGCACGTGCCGATTGCTATCCGGGTGCCATGTTGGGCAGTGAGGACACCAGCTGGGCGTTTGATGGTCACAATGTGAGTATGCGGGGGTTCTATCCGTACGGTATCATATTGGGATTAATTGGGGTACTCCGTCTGTGGTAAGGGTCACATAAATAGTTGCGCTTATAGCAAAAACCCAGATTCAAATCCAACCCACATGATATTATAGGTAACTAAAATGCACGCCGGAACAATTGAGCACTTCGGGGTGCGCTATGAGGCTGGTGACGTCATTGGTTGTTTCATCGACGTTAAGGAGCAAACGATCAGTAAGGACCCTAGATGCACTACAACGTTGCTACACGTTGTTTTACTATTGAATATATATTTCGTTTTGATCGAACGCATTTTGTTTAACTCTTCTCTACTTATTCAATAATTTTGTTTTTCTCTAATCATTATTTTTGTTAATTTAGCTGTACTCTCATATCTGATCATTAACCCCAAAAAAAAAACACAAACTCAACGGTCATATATATACATACGTATCCCTTTAGATCCATACTTATCCTTCTGCACTTGATAAGTATGGATCTGAAGATATTGCAAACTTTTTAGGAAGAAAAAGTCTACGGTGGCAACAGTGAGTCCTTCGGGAAACAGTGTGGACCTGGGGATATAGTCGGAGTCTTTTTAGATCTAGCCGATCATACAATTAGTAAGAATTCCTAATATCTATGCTCGTTTATTGTAATGTAAAATTTCCCCACAAGATTTTGTAAATCCGTGCTTTTGATATCTACTAAATGTCAACCAGCCATATTTCAATTTAAGGGTACCTGCTGAACGAACGAACTAAATAAACAAAAAAAGGAAAATTAAACATACGCACAACGACCGACAATACTCTACTACTATGTGCTTTGAAAATATATATATAGTCGATATAAGTTTATCGGGATGTCATACCATATATACCAATGCGATTCTTGTTATATATTCAAAAATTAACGCATTTTTATGATCCATTTCTTATCACCCCCAAAATATATATATACTATATTTTCTTTTGTTGTCACATCCAACAAATGTCCCATGCCCTAACACCTGATTGTTACTAACAATCGCATAATATATCGAAGGACTACCTACCTAAGCAAAAGGTGACACATCAGCTCATCTAAAAAGCTTATTACTACTACTACTTGTATTGCCTGCAAATTACACCCCTAGTGTTAAGTTTAAATTGTAGCTAATATCTGCGAATGATAACGAAACTCAATACTGCGAATTATCTCAGTATTGGTTTATGATTCATTCCATTTCAAATTTAGCATGATAGCTAACAGCTGAATCAGTTTGAACTGCTTTTTCTGCCACAAGATATAACCAATTGTATGAACTGCAAAGAAAATTGTAAGCACGAATTTTGTATAAGACTTTAATTGGTTTCTATAAGGGTCGATGATTCTGCAAAGATATTGTCCCGAATAGAAATGCTGCTTTCATTAGATATTTTTGCAATAATAATCCTCAATGGATTTCGACTAGTTCTAATCTAAATACTCAAATAACCGTGCAGGCTTTTCACTCAATGGAGAACTGCTTATGGACGCTTTGGGCGGCGAGACAACATTTGCCGAAGTCACTGCCGAAGGAGTCGGCTTTGTGCCCGCCTGCACTTTGGGTGTGGGGCAGAAAGCTCGACTTATTTATGGACAAGATGTGGACTCGCTCAAGTTCTTTACGACCTGTGGCCTGCAAGAGGGCTACGAGCCGTTCTGTGTGTAAGTATTGGTAATAGTCCGCATCGACCATCGAATAATGTCTATTGTGTACTCAAAGGAATATGAGGCGACCGGTTACACATTGGTATACGAAGGATCAGCCGATCTTTGAGAATACCGAAGAGATGCCAGACTGTCGCATCGATGTCACGCGTATTCCTGGCGGCGCTGACACTCCGCCCCATTTAAAGATCTCGCACAATACGTTCGAGACGATGGAGAAGGCGAACTGGGAATTCCTGCGTCTCTCCCTGCCTGTCACCTGCATGAGTGACTTCATCAGTGAACAGGAAAAGGCGAGACGCTGGGAAGAGATTAAGCTACGCCAATACCGTCTGATGCGCGAAGCTCAGGAAGCGGCAGCCCAACTACAACAAACACAAAATGCCGCTCATATGGATCATATGCTGAAGGGTGGATTTAACATGAACGACATTAAGGGTTTAACACGCAACTTCGATGATCACACTGAGGCCGAAGCAGAGCATATGATGCGTGGTGGACCCAATCGACCACCACGCAAGGGTTCTCTCACCCGTAACATAACGTTCGAGTCGGATATGACAGCCGCTTTGGATGAGATGCAACGCTCATCGTCTGTACTGGACATGAATGGGTTGGGTGACGATTTGGATGATAAGAAGAAACGTGGTCGCAGCCCCTTCAAGTTCTTCTCAAAGAAATCCCGCGATCAGAGCCGCGAGAAGAACGGCGCAAGAACTGCCGACACCTCATTGGAACGCCGAAATACGGTAGCTCATGGCAGAAATGTGGTCAATCAGCAGATGACAACCCGGACACCAACCCTCCGGCTGAACAATGTAAGTGAAAATAAAATGTTTTTGATATTATATTAAAATTCCAAACATTTTTTAGGCTGAGATACCACCCAGCCCTGTAGCCCAGGGTCCCAAGCAGCTGAGCTCTTCCAACTTGGGTCAGCCTAACGTGGAATCTTCTGGCAATGAGATGTTCGATGCCGAGTGCCTTAAACTAATCAATGAGTACTTTTACGGTGTACGCATCTTTCCCGGACAGGATCCCACGCATGTCTATGTCGGCTGGGTGACCACACAATATCAACTGCACAGCCTCGAGTTCAACAAGAACAAGGTACGACGCGGCTCCGTCTACATTGAGGATTACTATGAGGTGCCCATTGAGCGCATAGATCGTCAGAGCTGTTACGTTGTACGCGCCGACGAGCTGTTCAACGAGGTGACCCAAGATGCCTCCGGCAAGGGTGCTTCCCAGGGCATGTTTGTGGGCTGTTTTGTGGACACAGCGACGGGCATCATTCGCTTTACTTGCGAGGGCAAGGACACCTCACATCGCTGGATGATGGAACCGGATACCAAACTGTTTCCAGCTATTTTCGTCGAGGCTACCAGCAAGGAGATCCTGCAAATTGAGCTCGGCCGCACGCCGACAACTCTACCATTATCGGCGGCCGTGCTGCCCACAAGCGACAAGCACATTAATCCTCAGTCGCCGCCGCGTCTGAAGGTTCAATGCCTGCGTCCACATCAGTGGGCCCGTGTGCCCAACACATCCCTTCAAGTGCACGCTCTAAAGCTCTCCGATATACGCGGTTGGTCGATGCTTTGCGAAGATCCCGTCTCCATGCTGGCCCTGCATATTCCCGAAGAGGACCGTTGCATTGACATACTGGAGCTGATCGAAATGGATAAGCTGCTCTCGTTCCATGCCCATACTCTCACACTGTATGCCGCATTGTGCTATCAGTCAAACTATCGAGCCGCCCATGCTCTCTGCCAGCACGTGGATCAGAAGCAACTGCTTTATGCCATACGGTCAGAGTACATGAGTGGGCCCTTGCGTCAGGGTTTCTATGATTTACTGATCGCCTTGCACTTGGAGTCGCATGCCACCACCATGGAGGTATGCAAGAATGAATATATAACCCCGTTGGGAGCCGAACTTAAGGAACTATACGCTGACGATGAAATGCGCCACTCGCTTCGTTCCTTGGTAACAGAGTCTGTGCGCCCTCAACTTCGTATGACGGAAATCACGTAAGTTTAGTCGGGTCCTTTTACCCCCGTACTCGTATGACCCTTAGATAAGTTTCCTGTACCGTACATACCTTAAACATTTCAACGACATAACGCATCTGTGGTATGGAATGTTTTGCTCGTTTGCTCATTACTCATTTTACTATTTCCAATACACCTGCACTGATCCAACACTCAATGCACCGAAACCGATCACCACAACAACAACAACAAAAACAACTACTCAACCCCGTTCAGACCCCCTGTGATTGCAACATCTAGTATGCCAAGTGTTTCTAGCGAACCGATACCCGACATCGATCAGTTGTACTCCCCGAAGTTCCCCTTAGAAGTAGTCAGAGAATTTGTCATGGAAGCCGTCAAGGATGCTGTCGAAATAAATCAAGTGCATAACCGTGATCCCATCGGTTGGACGAACGAAAACCTATTTTTGTAAGTATTCTTTCAAATGTAAAGATAAATAAGTTGTTTCTACCAATCTAATTTTGTATTATAGGCCACTTATCAAGTTGACGGATCGCCTACTGTTAGTGGGCGTCCTTACGGACGAGGACGTACAGAAACTATTAGTAATGGTCGATCCAGAGACTTGGGATGCCACTTTTATGAAAGGTGGGAACGGATAAAAAAAAAGAGAAGCATACAGCAAATATCAAATATGATTTATCATACCGGAAACTAATATATTTTTATCGAAAATTTCAGAAGGAAAAGACGAGCATCGAAAAGGTCTGCTGACAATGAAAATGGCCGAAGGAGCCAAGCTACAAATGTGCTATCTTTTGCACCATCTGTATGATACGCAGCTACGGCATCGAGTGGAGAGCATTATTGCGTTCTCGCATGATTTCGTGGGCGATCTACAAACCGATCAGTTGCGCCGTTATATCGAGATAAAACAGTCCGATTTGCCAAGTGCTGTTGCGGCCAAAAAGACAAAGGAATTCCGTTGTCCACCTAGAGAACAAATGAACCAGATTCTATGCTTTAAGAATCTCGAGGCTGACGATCAGGATAATTGCACCTGTGGTCTTGAGTTGCGCGGTCGCTTAAGCGAATTCCACGATCTACTAATGCAAAAGGTTTCGCTTAATGCGCTCCAGGAGCCGGATGGTACCGAGAGTAATGCAATCGAGGAAATTAAAACGGGCCCAATAACCAAAATCTATAATTTCATCAATACCGTCAAGGAGTTGGAGGAGGGACCCAAAGAAGTTGAGGAGCCTGAGAAAAAAACACCTGAAGAGGTTTTTCGCAAGGTCCTAATCAAAACCATTGTCAGCTGGGCTGAAGAATCACAAATCGAGAATCCAAAGTTAGTCCGTGAAATGTTTAGTTTACTCGTCCGACAATACGATACAGTCGGCGAACTAGTCCGAGCTCTAGAGAAAACATATGTGATCAATAATCGAGCACGAAACGATGTCGCTGAGATGTGGGTGGGATTAAGCCAAATACGCGCCTTGCTGCCTGTCCAAATGAGTCAGGAGGAGGAGGAGCTCATGCGTAAGCGGCTCTGGAAATTGGTGAACAACGCTACATTCTTCCAGCATCCAGATTTAATACGCATACTGCGCGTTCACGAGAACGTAATGGCCGTAATGATGAATACTCTAGGCCGTCGGGCACAGGCCCAAAGCGATGCGCCCGCCCAGACAGAGGGGGCCGAGGGAGTGCCCTCGAAGGAGAAGGACACATCCCATGAGATGGTCGTGGCCTGTTGCCGCTTTCTATGTTACTTTTGCCGTACGGGCCGACAGAATCAGAAGGCCATGTTTGATCATTTTGATTTTCTGCTCGATAATGCGAATATTTTGTTGGCCAGGCCCAGTCTGCGGGGTTCCACACCATTGGATGTGGCATATTCGAGTTTAATGGAGAACACAGAACTAGCTCTGGCACTTAGGGAGCACTATTTGGAGAAGATTGCCGTTTATCTGTCCAGATGTGGCCTTCAAAGCAACTCGGAGCTTGTTGAGAAGGGCTACCCGGACTTGGGTTGGGATCCAACCGAGGGTGAAAGATATCTGGACTTTTTGCGCTATTGCGTTTGGGTGAACGGCGAGAGTGTCGAGGAGAATGCAAACCTTGTCATTCGTCTTCTTATCCGTCGTCCAGAATGCTTGGGACCGGCTCTAAGAGGAGAAGGAGAAGGTCTCTTCCGGGCAATCGTCGAGGCGAACCGTATGTCGGAGCGCATTTCGGATCGCTGCAAAATGCAAGACGAAGCCGAAGGCACTATAGTCGGTCTTAATTTTACACATCCCCTTCCCGAGGGTGAAGAGGACGAGGACTATATTGATACTGGCGCCGCCATATTGAACTTCTACTGTACACTCGTTGACCTTTTGGGCCGCTGTGCCCCCGACGTGTCGGTCATCGAGCAAGGCAAAAACGAATCACTGAGAGCTAGAGCTATTTTGAGATCTCTTGTGCCACTGGAAGACCTTCAGGGTGTACTAAGCCTCAAGTTTACACTCACACAAACTGCTCCCGGCGAGGAGAAACCGAAATCGGATATGCCCTCAGGCCTTTTACCGAATAACAAGCAGAGCATTGTGTTATTCCTCGAACGTGTCTATGGCATTGAAACGCAGGATCTCTTCTATCGACTGCTAGAAGATGCATTCTTACCCGATCTGCGTACGGCCACCATTTTGGATAAGAGTGATGGCTCTGAAAGCGACATGGCTCTAGCCATGAATCGTTACATTGGCAACTCCATTCTGCCACTGCTAATAAAGCACTCAAAGTTCTATAATGAGGCCGAGAACTATGCGAGCCTCTTGGATGCGACACTGCACACGGTCTACAGGTTGTCCAAGAACCGTATGCTAACCAAGGGGCAACGTGAGGCAGTATCCGATTTCCTTGTAGCATTGACATCACAAATGCAACCTGCGATGCTTCTTAAGCTTTTGCGCAAGTTGACTGTTGATGTATCCAAGCTATCCGAATATACGACGGTAGCTCTCAGGGTAAGTTTCAATTAGTTTTAGTTTAGATTGAGTTTATTAAAAATTTAAAAACTTCTTCCGCTTCTTCTTTTAGCTGCTCACACTGCACTTCGATCGATGCGCTAAGTACTATGGCTCCACTCAAGGTCAAGGCTCGTATGGAGCATCGTCAGATGAGGAGAAGCGCCTGACAATGCTTCTGTTCTCGAACATTTTTGACTCGCTGAGCAACATGGACTATGACCCGGAACTGTTCGGTAAAGCTTTGCCCTGTCTAACAGCTATCGGCTGTGCTTTGCCACCCGATTATAGTTTATCGAAGAACACCGACGAGGATTACTATGGCAGACAAATGGGCGCACCAGATCAGCCCCAATACGTGCCCAATCCGATCGATACCAACAATGTACATTTGGACAATGATTTAAATTCGTTGGTTCAAAAGTTCAGCGAACACTATCACGATGCTTGGGCCAGTCGCCGTTTGGAAGGCAGCTGGACATATGGCGAAATTCGTTCAGATAACGATCGCAAACATCCGCGCCTAAAGCCCTACAATATGCTCACTGAATACGTACGTAGTAATTAAACAACAATCATCTCGATCAACTCGTTATCAAGGACTAATAACTTCTCATCGTTAACCGCAATCATATGCATAATGTGCACTTAAACTGTTTCTTAATCATTATATTTCCATCTCACTTATATATTTGTGTATTTTTTACAGGAACGTGAGCGTTACCGTGATCCTGTCCGTGAATGCCTAAAGGGTCTCCTGGCCATCGGTTGGACCGTTGAGCACTCCGAAATGGATTTGCCACTGAATCATCGGGGCTCAACTCGACGACAATCAAAGCCTCAAATTGTATGTATCCAAACCTACGTTTAACTAACGAAATCGAATCCTAACATTCAGTTAACATCTCTTCTAAATTTCTTTCGCTTCCCATGGAAAACCCCTAACACCCAATTGGCCTGAACTATCTGTACTTCATATGTCCCTTCCGACTTTAAAAAAAACTGTGGCTCTAAAACCGTAGAATGAATTTCAGAATGAGGGCAGTCCTTTCAACTACAATCCACATCCTGTGGACATGAGTAACTTGACGCTCAGCAGAGAAATGCAGAACATGGCTGAGCGTTTGGCCGAGAATTCCCATGACATATGGGCAAAGAAGAAGAACGAAGAGCTAAATGGCTGCGGTGGTGTCATTCATCCACAATTGGTGCCCTATGATTTGCTAACTGATAAGGAGAAGAAGAAGGATCGCGAGCGTTCGCAGGAGTTCCTTAAATACATGCAATATCAGGGATACAAATTGCACAAGTAAGTAAAACAAACTCACTCTCTTTCTCTCTATTTAACTGCCTTGCTCATCTGATTTATTTCCAGGCCATCCAAGGGTGGCGCAGTTGAAGAAGGCGGCGCCACACAGGCAGCTGTTGAGCTGCGCTTTTCCTATTCGTTGCTAGAGAAGCTCATACAGTATCTGGACCGTGCGACAATCAACATGAAACTGCTAAAACCATCGACAACGTTCAGTCGCCGTACCTCGTTTAAGACCGCATCGCGGGATATTAAATTCTTTTCGAAAGTGGTGCTACCACTGGTGGAGAAGTACTTCTCGACGCATCGCAATTATTTTATTGCCATTGCGACGGCCACGAACAACGTGGGTGCTGCCTCGCTCAAGGAAAAGGAAATGGTTGCGTCCATATTCTGCAAACTAGCCGCCCTATTGCGCAATCGGCTGAGCGCCTTTGGGCCCGATGTTCGTATTACCGTGCGCTGTCTGCAAGTGCTCGTGAAGGCGATTGACGCCAAGACCTTGACCAAAAACTGTCCCGAATTCATACGCACGTCGATGCTGACGTTCTTCAACCAGACGTCCGATGACCTAGGCAACACCATCCTGAATCTACAGGATGGCAAGTACAGCCATTTGCGTGGCACACATCTGAAAACATCCACATCCTTGGGTTATGTCAATCAGGTGGTGCTGCCCGTGTTGACAGCAATGTTTGACCACCTCGCAGCCTGCGATTATGGCAGCGATCTCTTGCTGGATGAGATCCAAGTGGCCTCGTACAAGATCCTCGCTGCTCTATACCATTTGGGCACGGACGGTACTTTGACCCATGATCGCAAGTATCTCAAAACGGAAATCGAGCGACATCGGCCGGCATTAGGCTCGTGTCTGGGAGCCTACAGCTCGTGCTTCCCGGTAGCGTTTCTGGAGCCACATCTGAACAAGCATAATCAGTACTCCTTGCTTAATCGCATTGCGGATCACTCGCTGGAGGCACAGGACATTATGGTTAAAATGGAGAGCTGTATGCCCAATTTGGAAGCAATTCTCAGTGAAGTGGATCAATTTGTCGAGTCGGACAAGACCTACAATGATGCACCACATATCATTGATGTTATACTCCCTCTCCTCTGCGCCTACCTGCCCTTCTGGTGGTCCCAGGGACCCGACAATGTCAGTCCAACTAGTGGCAACCATGTCACAATGGTTACTGCCGATCATATGAATTCTCTGCTGCGCAATGTGCTAAAAATGATTAAGAAGAACATTGGCAACGATAATGCACCCTGGATGACCAGGATTGCGGCCTACACACAGCAAATCATAATAAACACATCCGAAGAGCTGCTGAAGGATCCCTTCCTGCCGCTGGCCGAACGCGTCAAGAAGCGCACGGAGAACATGCTCCACAAGGAGGAGAGCATGCGAGGCTTTATTAAGTCGGCCACCGATGATACGTCGCAGGTGGAGACGCAGCTGCAAGAGGATTGGAATCTGCTCGTGCGCGACATATACTCGTTCTATCCGTTGCTCATCAAGTACGTCGATCTGCAGCGTAATCACTGGCTTAAGGATAACATTCCGGAGGCCGAGGAGCTGTACAACCATGTCGCCGAGATCTTCAACATATGGTCAAAGAGTCAATACTTCCTGAAGGAGGAGCAGAACTTTATATCGGCCAACGAGATCGATAATATGGCCTTAATCATGCCAACAGCTACGCGCCGTTCGGCCATTTCCGAGGGTGCGCCGGCCGTGGGAGGTAAGGTGAAAAAGAAGAAGAAAAACCGAGACAAGAAACGCGACAAGGACAAGGAGGTGCAGGCAAGTCTAATGGTCGCCTGCCTGAAACGTCTGCTGCCTGTCGGACTGAATCTGTTTGCGGGCCGAGAACAGGAGCTGGTGCAGCACTGTAAGGACAGATACTTGAAGAAGATGAACGAATCGGATGTCATCGAATTTGCGCGCAATCAACTGACATTGCCCGACAAACTGGACCCCTCCGATGAGATGTCCTGGCAGCACTATCTATACTCGAAACTAGGCAAAACCGAAGAGCCCGTCGATGAACAGGCCCTGGAAAAGGTTAACGCCAATGCAAATGAGAAGGGTAAAGACAAGACGCAGGAGACTGTTGATCGAATTGTGGCAATGGCAAAGGTCCTTTTTGGCCTGCACATGGTAAGTTCGAAAAAATATATATATTTATACCCTGAACCCATTGAAAATGGGTAAAAAGGGTATAATGGTTTAGGCAGTACAAGTTTGTTTCAAATTTTTGATAACTCTTCCCGTTTCCGATATACACATGTGATCGATAACAACAAAACCTTGAATATCAAAAACTTTTAAACGTCGTTTGAATCGTTAGACGAAATAATGATAATCTGTGAAATTTTTATCGAAATCGGTTGAGAAACACCGGAGATATGGAACATCCGTCCGTCTGTCCGTCCGTCCGTATGTATGAACACGTCGATCTCAGAGACTATAAGAGCTGGAGACTCCACATTTGGTACATAAGCTCGCCTAATCCCTAGGCAGTACAAGTTTGTTTTAAATTTTCGATAACTCTTCCCGTTTCCGATATACACATGTGATCGATAACAACAAAATTGAATTCAGAAATCTCTACGATGCAGTTTGAAACATTAGAAGAAGTAATGATAATCCGTGAAAATTTTATTGAAATCGGTTGAGAAACACCGGAGATATGGAGTATTGAAGCTAAGAAAGTATGCGTACACACACACACTCACACATACTGGCAAGTATGAGGTTCAGGGTATAGTCTAGTCGGGATTTCCCGACTAGAGCCTTCTTACTTGTTATATTTGGTATTGCAAATACTACGTTTACTCGCAAAACAAGAATCTTTCTCTCTTTTGTTTTTATCTTTTCCAATTTACTCTTCTTGTACATATACTGTTATAATTTGCACATTTAAATCTTTTCTTTTCGATATAAAACTGTTCAACAACAATATATTCGAACAACGTACTTCGAAACTACACAACAACAACAACAAATTATTTTCGAACATATGCTGACGAAATCGTAAACGAAACAATTACAGATCGACCATCCACAACAGCAGAGCAAAAATGTCTACAGGAGTTGTGTATCGATCCAAAGGAAGCGTGCTGTAATCGCATGTTTCCGTCAAACATCGCTACATTCTTTACCCAGGTTATTACAGAATTTCTATTAACTGCATATAACACTTTACTGAACACACGCAAACATACATATGTAGATCCCTAACAATGGCCGCGAAAGTTTAGCAAGATCGACACGAAATAGTTAGGAATAGAAATATGTTTGTTGTTAGCAATACTTACACAGACACACACCGTTAGCTTAACACTTGTTGCATATATTAATTTGACTTAATATTATGTACGTATTCGTTTTTAATTTCACGTTCCGCACTGTTTTTTTTTTACATCTACAACCTCTTTTCAACTAAAATGTACTAAAAACCGCAATACCATCAAGTGTGACCATAGTCATGTTAACCCTTTTATACCATTTGAAATGTATATGTATTTTTATGCTCTTGCTTGCTATCCATTATATACGCTCCATATAGGCATCCGGCGAAAAGAACAAAACGAAACGTTGGAGTTCAAAAATTTCGGCCACTCGACGCCAGGCAATCATTTCAAGCTTACGCGCCAAGCATCTATATCGTTTGAGCAGGTGGTAGTCATGTGAATTACTAATATCTTATACACACATACAAACTAGTAGAACATTTGAATACACTTATGAATTAAATACTTTTTAATTGCGATCAACCAAATGGTAATAATTCTGTTTGGTATTTTTTTTGTTCTTTCTATAAATTAATAAATGCGATCCGAAAAGAAATAGTTTTTCTTTCGCAGTATTTTAATTACCATAACTACATATGTAATAATATAAATAAAATAATATTATATACTAAACGCATGCCATTTAATAAAACCATTTGTTCAAATATCCTGTACTAAATGGATTTCTTTTTCGCAGACATCGTGCCTGCAATATTTTTGCACGCACCTATTACGAGCAATGGCTGCAGGAGGAGAACGTGGGACAGGAGGTGATGATCGAGGATCTGACACAGACGTTCGAGGAATCGGAAAAGTCTAAGAAGGACGAGGAGGAGGCCGAGGGTAAGCCAGATCCATTGACCCAATTGGTGACCACTTTCTGTCGCGGCGCCATGACCGAGCGGAGCGGAGCGCTCCAAGAGGATCTGCTGTATATGTCGTATGCTCAAATTGCGGCAAAGTCTTGCGGCGAGGAGGAGGAGGAGGGCGGCGATGAGGGCGGTGAGGGTGGCGAAGGTGCAGAAGAGGGTGAAGGCACAAGTATTCATGTAAGTTAAGCAATTAGAGTAACCAATGCGGATTTAATCAGACCCATTAATAATTAACCCAATTGTGCTTTCGAATCAATCATTTTATGATTGAAAGTGGCGCATGTCCCAACTAATGGTAACTATTTCATTGAGCAACTAACTATACTACTAACTACTACCACTAATTACTTTTACTAACTAATATCAATTTCGAAACCCTTTGGAACAGGAACAAGAAATGGAGAAACAGAAGCTGCTCTTCCATCAGGCGAGGCTATCGAATCGTGGCGTTGCCGAAATGGTGCTGTTGCACATTTCCGCCTCCAAAGGTATACCTTCGGAGATGGTCATGACGACTCTCAATTTGGGCATCGCCATACTGCGTGGCGGCAACATCGACATCCAAATGGGCATGCTCAATCATCTGAAGGAGAAGAAGGATGTCGGTTTCTTTACATCCATTGCTGGACTCATGAGCTCGTGCAGTGTCCTCGACTTGGATGCCTTTGAACGTAACACCAAAGCCGAGGGTAAGTTGTTTTTGAACGGCCAAAAGTTCTTACGCTTTCAGTGTTTGATCCTTTTAATCAGATGTGTTATGTAAGTAGTAGAAAATCCTGAAAAAAATATATCCTGCTTTTAATTTATTATATCCTGAACCCATTGAAAATGGGTAAAGAGAGTTAGAGACTCCAGATTTGGAATATAAGCTCCCCCAATCCCTAGGCAGTACAAGTTTGTTTCAAACTTTCGATAACTCTTCCCGTTTCCGATATACACATGTGATCGATAACAACAAAATCTTGAATATCAAAACTTTGAAACGTCATTTGAAACATTAGACGAAATAATGACAATCTGTTTGTTTCAAAATGTTGATAACTCTTCCCGTTTCCGATATACACATGTGATCGATAACAACAAAATCTTGAATATCAAAACTTTGAAACGTCATTTGAAACATTAGACGAAATAATGACAATCTGTTTGTTTCAAAATGTCGATAACTCTTCCCGTTTCCGATATACACAAGTGATCGATAACAACAAAATCTTGAATATCAAAACTTTGAAACGTCATTTGAAACATTAGACGAAATAATGACAATCTGTTTGTTTCAAAATGTCGATAACTCTTCCCGTTTCCGATATACACAAGTGATCGATAACAACAACATCTTGAATTTGGAAAACTTTTTGATGCAGTTTGAAACATTAGAAGAAATAATGACAATCTGTAAAAATTTTATTGAAATCGGTTAAGAAACACTGGAGATATGGAGTATTGAAGTTAAGAAAGTATGCAAAGTATAGGGTTCAGGGTATAGTCTAGTCGGGATTTCTCGACTAGAGCCTTCTTACTTGTTGTGATTGAATATTGTTGCATCACATTGGCACCACTGTCTATCTATCTCATGCATTATTCTGAGTTCTATTATTGATTTGGTCTTTCCTTGCACCGACTACTTTCCTCCCACCATCCACCCAATCTATACTCGCATGCCATCACCAATCCCGCAAATACTATACGTACTACTCGTTCCCCAAACCCCAACCAATCAAAACTTTGCAACAACAAAGAGTATATTCCAAGTGCGGGTGCAGGTCTTGGTGTCGGCTCCGAGGGTGCAGCGGGTGAAAAGAATATGCACGATGCCGAGTTCACATGTGCTCTCTTCCGGTTCATCCAACTGACCTGCGAGGGCCACAATCTGGGTAAGTAATCTCTTAGACATATATAAAACAAAAATTGATCACCTGTTTGAACTCTCCTAGAATGGCAGAACTATTTACGTACTCAGGCGGGCAATACGACAACGGTTAATGTGGTTATATGCACGGTGGATTATCTGTTGCGTCTGCAGGAATCTATTATGGACTTTTACTGGCACTACTCCAGCAAGGAGATCATCGATCCGGCGGGCAAAGCCAACTTTTTCAAGGCCATAGGCGTGGCAAGTCAAGTGTTTAACACACTCACTGAGGTCATCCAAGGACCTTGTACTCTGAATCAGCAGGCCCTGGCTCATTCCAGGTTGTGGGATGCAGTTGGCGGTTTCCTATTCTTGTTTTCGCACATGCAGGACAAGCTATCGAAGCATTCGAGCCAAGTGGATTTGCTCAAGGAGCTTCTGAATCTACAAAAGGATATGATCACCATGATGTTGTCCATGCTGGAGGGTAATGTTGTTAACGGTATGTTCCCTTTCGATCAATTCCTATGAGTCCGTCGGGAAATGTATGTGTGTTTCAAAATTTCGATAACTCTTTCCGTTTCCGATATACACATGTGATCGATAACAAAAAATCGTCTAGTCGGGATTTCTCGACTGGAGCCTTCTTACTTGTTTCTAAAGTTCATACATAAATTCAAAATTTCAAGTAAGATCCCTAAAACGATTTAATATTTTTGTTTTCAGGCACTATTGGCAAGCAGATGGTGGACACTCTTGTTGAATCGGCTGGCAACGTTGAACTGATTCTCAAGTATTTCGATATGTTCCTGAAACTGGCGGACTTAATTGAGTCGCCAAGTTTCCATGAGATCGATATGAAGAACGAGGGCTGGGTAATACCCAAAGATTTCAGGGACAAAATGGAACAGTCCAAAAATTACACACCGTAAGTACAATAATATAAATCAAATATATATCAAATATATAACAACGTTATATCTCTTGAATTAATAGGGAAGAAATGGATTTCCTTTTGGCTTGCTGTGAACGCAATCACGAAGGTAAAATCGATTACAGAGCCTTCGTCGAACGTTTCCACGAGCCATCAAAGGAGATCGGTTTCAACCTGGCTGTGCTGCTGACCAATCTAAGTGAACACATGCCCAACGAGCCGCGCTTGGCGCGATTCTTGGAAACAGCCGGTTCCGTATTGAACTACTTTGAACCGTTCCTGGGTCGCATCGAAATTTTGGGCAGCTCCAAGCGCATAGAGCGCGTCTACTTTGAGATCAAGGACTCGAACATTGAGCAGTGGGAGAAACCTCAGATTCGAGAATCAAAACGTGCTTTCTTCTATTCCATTGTCACCGAGGGTGGCGATAAGGAGAAACTGGAGGCCTTTGTCAACTTCTGTGAGGACGCCATCTTTGAGATGACGCACGCCTCCGGTCTAATGGCCACCGATGATGGCGGCGGCAATGTTAAGCGCGACACCGCCTACAGTTCCTACATGAGTGAAGAGGAGGAGGAGCGTGCCGCTCGAGATCCCATCCGCCGGACAATCACTGCCGTGAAGGAGGGCCTCAAATTCGGCGTCCATATGCTGAGTCCGGCGAACATTAAGCATCAAATTGGAGTCATGCAAACGAAATCGATACCCGAGTTGATTGTCGGTTTCTTCAAGATCATCTTCTATATGTTCTACTACACCGGATACGCGCATTACTGTGTGGTACGCTATATCTTTGGTATACTCTTGAATCTGATGCGCGGCCCGGCCCCCGAGCAGGAGGATGAACTACCGGTTGTCGAGGAGGAAACATTTGGACGGGCCTTGCCGCCGTTGCCGCTGGAGGAGCCGCCGGGCACGGTTCAGGCCTTTGGGCTGGACATCAACAAGGAAGAGAACGGCATGTACAAGGTGGTGGTGCACGAGTCGCCAGCTAACTCCTCGGTCGAAGAGGGCGGTGAATCGAGTCCCGAAGATGGCGCTGCAGCTACTGCTGAACTGATTGAAGGCGAACCGCACCAGGAACCCATCTCCATAGTTGATCTACTGGGCGGCGAGGCGGCAAAGAAGGCAGCTCAGGAGCGTCAGGAGGCACAGAAGGCTCAGGAGGCGGCCATGGCATCCATTGAGGCGGAGGCCAAGAAGTCATCGGCGGCACCACAGGAAACTCCGGCGGTACATCAGATCGACTTTTCGCAGTACACGCACCGTGCCGTTAGCTTTTTGGCTCGAAACTTTTATAATTTGAAATATGTTGCTCTGGTCCTGGCCTTTAGCATTAATTTCATGCTGCTCTTCTACAAGGTAACCTCGTTTGCCGAGGAGTCCGATGGCTCCGGCGAGGAGGAACTGATCCTGGGCTCGGGCTCAGGTGCTGGCGCAGACCTTGGTGGTTCGGGGCTGGGTGGTTCGGGTGATGGTGGCTCAGGCGATGGTGATTTCGAAGATGACGATATACCGGAACTCGTACATGTGGATGAGGACTTTTTCTATATGGAACACGTTTTACGCATAGCTGCATGCCTTCACTCGCTCGTGTCCTTGGCCATGCTGATTGCCTATTATCACTTGAAGGTGCCATTGGCGATATTTAAGCGGGAGAAGGAGATCGCAAGACGTTTGGAATTCGATGGTCTGTTCATTGCTGAACAGCCGGAGGATGATGACTTCAAGTCGCATTGGGACAAGCTGGTGATCTCGGCCAAAAGCTTTCCGGTCAACTATTGGGATAAGTTCGTCAAGAAGAAGGTGCGCCAGAAGTACAGTGAAACCTATGACTTTGACTCCATCTCCAACCTGTTGGGCATGGAGAAAAGCGCCTTTGCGGCACAGGAGAGCGAGGAAACCGGCATTCTCAGGTATATCATGAACATCGATTGGCGCTATCAGGTTTGGAAAGCGGGTGTCACATTCACGGACAACGCTTTCCTCTACTCCCTGTGGTACTTCAGCTTCTCGGTGATGGGCAACTTTAACAACTTCTTCTTTGCGGCCCATCTACTGGATGTGGCCGTTGGATTCAAGACCCTGCGCACCATCCTGCAGTCGGTAACCCACAATGGCAAACAGCTCGTTCTCACGGTCATGCTGCTCACGATCATTGTGTACATCTACACGGTGATTGCGTTCAACTTCTTCCGCAAGTTCTACATACAGGAGGAGGACGAGGAGGTGGACAAGAAGTGTCACGATATGTTGACCTGCTTCGTATTTCATTTGTACAAGGGCGTTCGAGCTGGTGGCGGTATTGGTGATGAGATCGGCGATCCGGATGGCGATGACTATGAGGTCTATCGCATCATATTTGACATCACGTTCTTCTTCTTCGTCATTGTTATCCTCTTGGCCATTATTCAGGGTCTGATCATTGACGCCTTCGGCGAGCTGCGTGATCAACTGGAATCGGTTAAAGATAACATGGAGTCCAATTGCTTTATATGCGGCATGGGCAAGGACTTCTTTGACATAGTGCCGCATGGCTTCGATACCCATGTGCAGAAGGAGCACAATCTGGCCAATTACATGTTCTTCCTGATGCATTTGATTAACAAGCCGGATACGGAATACACCGGCCAGGAGACGTACGTCTGGAATATGTACCAACAGCGTAGCTGGGACTTCTTCCCTGTCGGCGATTGCTTCCGCAAGCAATATGAGGACGAGCTTTCCGGTGGCGGCGGTGGTGGTGGCGGTGGCTAGAATCCACTCAGTCTAGTCAGTCCCATTTTTTTATTCTAATATGACTAATCTCATATACCAACTCAGTTAATGGTTGATAATGCTACATGTTTGAAATCTTTTTCTAGTCGATACTTTTTAATTAATCTAAGCAGTCCTTATGTATATGTTTGCATGAACAATTGAATGATGATATTGCAAATTCTATAGAATCTTTCTTAACTTTATAACATCTAAATAAACATCTATTTATTTTTACCAAAAACCATTTGCAACAGTCATGGTTAGGTTTTATTAAAGACACACATTGACAACAATAATAAATATTAAACGATTCACGTAACACCACAGTAAAATTGAATTTTATCGATAATCACAGCTACTTAAGTCTAGTTTTTATACCCTGAACCCATTGAAAATGGGTAAAAAGAGGTAGAGACTCCAGATTTGGAACATAAGCTTGCCTAATCCCTAGACAGTACAAGTTTGTTTTAAATTTTCGATAACTCTTCCCGTTTCCGATATACACATGTGATCGATAACAACAAAATCTTGAATTTGGAAAACTTCTTGATGCAGTTTAAAATATTAGACAAAATAATGATAATCTTTGAAAATGTTATTGAAATCGGTGGAGAAACACTGGAGATATGGGGTATTGAAGTTAAGTCAAGTATGCACTATGCACGTATACACACATACTTGCAAGCAATGACTGTACGCTTAAAGTATAGGGTTCAGGGTATCGTCTAGTCGGGATTTCTCGACTAGAGCCTTCTTACTTGTTGAAATTGGCATACCTACAATTTATGTTCTTTCATTTCTTGGTGGACAACTTACTAAGCATATAGCCAAACTAATATACCCATTCACAAATACTTGGGTAAGCTATCTTATGTGTAGCCTGATGACTAGTGAAAACTGTACAGTTGAAAATAATATAGTACAAATACAACAAAAATCGCGACAAAATATCAGCAATCCAGACGTTTCTTAACGCGAAAGAACTCGGCATTATCGATGGTATTCTTGTTATCCATGTGCAAATTGCGTAGAGTGTGCACGCCGGATAGCCGATCCTCGATATCCGTGTACATGCGACGACACCGAAATATCGAAAGCGTCTCCAAGCAGGCACAGTTCACGATGATCGCATCGATTGTGTGATCTGTCAACTGAGTGCAGCCGCTTATGTTTAGGGAACGCAAACGCTTAAGCTTTTCCGTAATAAGCTTAATGCCTTGATCATTAATGGTGTAGCAATCGGATAGGTCTAGTATCTCCAAGGATGGACAGTTGTTGACTAGCGACTCAATGCCCAGCAGCGATATCTGTTGGCAGTTCGAGAGCAGCAGGCTATTGAGCTCTATATGCTTTAGGCCATATTTGAGGGATACGTCGCTGATTTGTTTGCAGCTACGCAGATCTAAGGAGCGTAGACCGCGCAGCTCCTGTATGTTATGTCCTTCGAAATCCTGCTCATTGATTAGATTCATTTCGTAGGCCGCAAACATGGCCTGCTTGCGTTTAGCATCTCGAACAATTTCCTCCTCCGCTTTGCTGCGCAACGAAATCCTCACAGACTGCAAAGATCCGGTAGATCCGGTAGATCCCGGTACTCCGCTAAGCGTTGTAGGACACGCATTCTCTTTAAGCTTCAGCTTGGATAAGTTGATGCCAGTCAAGGCGGCATCCGTGAGCTACGAAATGAAACCATTTATATTATATTATTTACAATTATCCGTTTATAAATACCCTGCGACAACTTTCGAGCGAAAGGTCGCGTAGCCAGCGCAACTCTCCGATGATAAGCTGAACAACTTCATCCGTAACTCCATTCTCGCAGTAGTTCAAGCGCAGTGTGCGCAAAGCATGTAAGTTTTTGGCTATGGCCTTGACTGCATCCTCACAGATGGACAGATACGAAACGTTGAGATTCAGCAAAACGTTGTTCTCCTCGCTTGCCACGCCCTCGATGATGCCGCTGCCATTGATGCCGTTGCAATTGGAGATGTCCAGCAGACGCAGGCGCGCCAAATGCCTCAACTTGGCGGCACCCACACTGGTGATGCCATCGCAAGAGTTTATCTTTAGCTCCAGCAATTCGGGATTCGCCTGCACAATCGTGGCCAGACACTCATCATTCAGACACATCGTGCCCGACAAATCCAAGACAGTTAAGTGCGGCTGCGTGCTCAGAAAATTCGTTATAGTCTTCACGTTCAGCTGGACGCAGCCGGCTAAGTACAGGCGCTGCAGCTGCAGTTGGCCAGACTGGTCATCATCAGCCTGGCTGAGATCACACAATGCCTGCAGCGAGTGGCCCATAAGGGTGTGCGAGAAGTTCAGGGTGCGCAGGAACTTTCGTTGCTGGATAATGACATCGAAAATGTACTTGAAGGTCAGCACGGACTCGCTGGGCGTGCTCGGCTCGTTGGGATAGAAGCGGCGATAGATCGCATTGTGAAAGGATATCTGACAGCCGGACATGTTCAGCAACTCCAGGTTGGGCATCAGCGCCGTGAGACGCAAGAGTATGGCATCGGTTAGATATTGATTCTTGCATATGGTCAGCTGTCGTATGTTGGCCAAGTGCGCCGATATTTCATTCAGATCGCACGTATTCGTGTCCAGAAACGTCGCTGACATAAACAGTGGCATGCAACAAGTGACGGCGAGGCACTGCAGATGCGGCAGCAGGCGTAATATGCCATAGAATTGTTTGTCATTCAGGTCGACATTGTCCAGGCTTAGCGAATGCGCCGACTGGCCAATGAAGGACATTAGTTCAGGCACGTGTCCGAGCGTCACATCTTCGAACAGAAAGTGTCGAAAGCGTCGCTCGCATCGCATCAAATCAATGGCTGGACTATGCTGATCCGAAAGGACAACTTTGCAGAAATGGACGCGCGTTCGCTCAATGAACTCTGTTTGATATAGGGCGCTGCGCCAGCGGTGACAAGTGGTGCCAGCTGCTAGTAGATCTGTGTAGCCCAAATACTTGTATATATGCAGCACAATCTGTGTGAAAGAATCGTATATCATATATGCAATAATTGCCATCAGCTGATTTATGGTCACGAGTATTTTATTATTATTGGTTAGACTCACTTCTAATGGCAGATCACCATAACTATATAGACAGTAATCCAAGGACGACATTATTTCTGTATATAGTATATGCAGCTGATTTAAATTTGAAGGAAAAAGTGGGACACCCAACTGCCCACCACCGAACCCAGCTAAACTATTAAATCAGTGCGGCCGTGCTGTACATCCTGTAAATTACCTTTTGCTTAAAAATATTCAAGCATGTTGCCTTTTAGCAAATAAGTATGAAGGACAATGTAACTTTTTATTTTATCAACAACTACTTTTGCTGCAATATTACTTTAAGGCGAATCTTTTATAAGCTGGTATTTTTCTTGTTTTGTGGTTTTATTGATACTTATACGAACTGGTCACACTTATGTCTATGACATCAGTTTTAGCTTTGCTGTCCACTTTTGTTTTGGAAAAGTGTTTGCAACAGTTTTTAACAAGCCAATAAGAGTTTAGAAAGTTGAAACGTCCTGCATAACCAAGTCTCGCAGTGCCCAACATAATGGCCGACCCAAAATTTCAAAACCTTCCCGGCATTGTAAGTCCGCACGAAAAGAAAGTCGATTGTACACTCATTCTTTTTATGTACATCTATAGGCTTATGACCAGCCGGATGTTTATGAGACTGCCGATGACCTGGAGCTCGACACCTCGGACTACTATGAGGAGGAGCCCGAAAACGAGGCCATCGAGCGTATGCATATCTCACCAAGCGTCGCCTACAAACGCTTTAATACCGCATCGCTCGAGGGACATGTCGATTTCACGGATCGCATCGGACGCCGCCTGGGCCGCGGCTACGATGTGCGTGGCGGCGAATATGAGTTGGTGGGTCAGGGCGAAAAGGAAACACCCGTACAGAAGTGCCAACGCTTGCAGATTGAAATGAACGAGCTGCTCACTGAAGTGGCCGCTCTCCAAGTCGATCGCAAGATTGCCGATGAGGAGAAGCAATCTTACGATGCAGTTGCCACTGTCATAAGCACTGCAAAGCGCGTATTGGAATCATTAAAACTCGAGCAAGTGCTGGGCAACGAACAAATGCCCAACGATAAGCAGGTCAAAGTGCTTGTCGCCCAGGTCGAGGAGTTTAAACAGTCTGGTGTCCTAACGGCGCTGCCAACACCTGGCACAGATCTCGCTGCCACAGCTCGTGTGGCGCAACTCGAGCAGCGTTTGCATCAGCTGGAAAAAGCCGTTGGCGCTCAGCCCGAAAAGCTTAGCCGGCTTACAACGTTTACCAACACTTCCAATGTGCTTGAGGCCGTTAGGCATTTGAGTACCAAGGCAGCACTGTTGCAGCCAGATAAACTGGACACCATTGAGCAGCGTCTTACATCGTTGACGGGCAAAATGGACGCCATAGCAGAGAAGACCAGCGGTAGCTCACAGGATGCAAAGCGCGACCAAAAGATATGCGAGCTGTATGAGATAGCAAAACGTACGGAACCAGTTGTCGAAATCTTGCCGCATGTCATTGAACGCATGCAGGCTTTGGAATCCTTGCACAAATATGGTAAAAAACATTGAATTTTATTTCATTTACTTTGTTAACTGTTTCTGTTTGTTTTTGCAGCAAACAATTTTGCTAAAATCATTGCAGAAATCGAACAAAAACAGGGCACTATTACCAGCAGCCTGGTTAACAATAAGGAATTGCTGCATTCCGTACAGGAGACATTTGCTCAGAACCTGGAGACCATCAACAATAAAGTGTCTAAGGTTGAACAACGCGTTATGGCCATTTCTAGCGCTAAATAACTAGTTGAGCATATTGCAAATACATACATACATACATACCCAGAATTATAAAAATAATACGTGAATAAATATTTATTTGTATTAATACAGGTTTTGAAATAAATTTTCAATCATTCACAGTTCCCACTTTTTCGTCATTATTATTAACTATAGTTTTCCACTAATTAATAATACATTTTTATGACGCTTTTTTTGCCGATTGTGGAGCGCGTAAATACAGTATATTTAAAACAGCAAACTTTCACAACAATCGATATCGATATTTATAAATGACTGCCTATCGAACTCGTTCGCTGCTTTCGATAGCACCGTCGATTGTGCCACAGCTCATAGTTCTTAAAAAAAAAACAGAAGTTATATATTCGTACTAAATTCATATAATCCTGCAATAAACGGGTTACTTAAAACAAGAACTGTGTGTAAGTAACGATATATCAAGTATTAATAAACAAAAAAACATTACATGCCGCACTATATGGCCACGCCAATGTTTATAGCGGCCGAAAAAAAAGTGATGACGGGGCTCTCTCCAATTGGACGTGCGATAATTTCATTTAAAATCCAATTGCAGTGAACATTCAAGTTGCAACAACTCAAATATACTTTCTTGTTTGTATTTTAGAGCTCAGCTTAAGCAGTGCAGAATGAAAATCAAAGAGCTACAAAAGACGGTGAACATCGCCTGGTCGCCAGCACAGCAACAACAAATACTGCTGGCCGCCGGCACGGCAGCTCAGCAATTTGATTCGAATGGAAATGCGACATTAGAGATATACTCGCCGAGTATTGGCGATGCCAGCTACGATCTGGAACTGAAGGCCAGCGTGGCCAGCGATTACAAGTGAGTTGGCCAACTAATTCTGAATACAAAAACAAATAACCAATATCTTTGGTAGATTTCAGAAGCTCATCTGGAGCCCGCATGGCATGAATGGAGGAGCGCATCCGAATGGTTTGATTGTGGGCGGCTGTGAGGGCGGGCATATCAATGTGTATTCGGCAGCAAAGATGCTGGCCAACGAGGAGTCGCTGTTGGCCAGACAGGACAAGCACACGGGTGCGGTTAGTGGCTTGGATTTTAATCCGTTTCTGAACAATTTGCTTGCCTCGTGCGCTTCCGAGTCGGAGATATATATCTGGGACCTGAACAACCCGGTCAGTCCACTCAATCCGGGCGCTAAGACGCAGCCGCTGGAGGATGTGAAGAATGTGGCATGGAACCGGCAAGTGCAACACATTCTGGCATCGGTGTTCAGCACACGCTGTGTGATCTGGGATTTGCGTAAGAGCCAGCAGATCATTAAGCTTTCGGACACGCAGTCGCGCGTGCGATGGCACGCCATCGAATGGCATCCGGAGGTCGCCACCCAGGTCTGGTTGGCATCGGAGGACGATCAGGCGCCGGTGGTGCAGCTGTGGGATTTGCGATATGCCACTGCGCCGGCAAAGACCTATCAGATACACGATCGCGGTGTTTTGGGCATGTCCTGGTGCTTGCAGGATCCCGACCTGATGGTCTCCTGTGGCAAGGACAATCGCATCTACTGCTGGAATCCCAACACCAAAATACCCGAGGGTGAAATCCTTTCCGAGGTCGCTACCACACCATCCTGGTACTCGGACGTGCAGTTCTGTCCCCGCAATCCAGCACTGATCGCCAGTGCCAGCTTAGAGGGCGCTGTCTCCATCTACTCCTTGAATGGCGGCACCCATCACCTGGTGCACACGTCCGAGAAGATTGCCGACTCCTTCCCGGGCATGGATCAATTTGCCCAAGCTCCTGTCCCCCAGCAGGCAACTCAAGTTGTCTATCACGATCTGACACGCGCTCCCAAATGGATGAAGCGTCCATGTGGCGTTGCCTTTGGCGTAAGCATCCACTCACTACTCCTGCCCAAACGTATTTAACCTAATCTCTATTTCTAGTTTGGTGGCAAACTGGTTAGCTTCAATGACAACTCAAAGACTGTAAGGGTATCGCAGCTGACGACCGAGCCAGGTCTGGTGGAGCGTGCGAATGCTTTGGAGCTGTCCTTGGCGGAGAACAACTATTCGGAGTATTGCCGGCAACGGGCAGACAAGTCAACGGATCAGCATGGCCGCTACATTTGGTATTTCATTAAGGCGAACTTTGACCTCAATCCCAAGGAGGAGATGCTCAATCTGTTGGGCTACAATAAGGATGACATCGATGGCAAGTTTGCCAAGTTCGTCAAAGAGTCCGAAACGAACTCGCAATCCGACGTGGATACTCTCACGACCCGTATATCAACTCTTACGCATGTGAGTTTCGCTTCACTGTTCCCATTATGTTCAGCTCTTATCTCGAAACAAAACATTAAACATATGTCTCGATCTCGCGTTATCAGCTTTGGTTTGTCTCATCTTTGCTTCTTTATTTTTCTGATAACAATTTCTCATGCTTGCCACAAAACATTCGGCTGCTTTGTAGAGCGACTCTTCGGAAGTTGAGTGCGATCAAAGCATTATTTCAAGCACCGAAATTTCGGTAAGAAATCGGTTTTATACCCTGAACCCATTGAAAATGGTTCGAAAGAGTATAATGGTTTTGTGCAAGAGTATGTAACAGGCAGAAGGAAGCATCTCCGACCGCTAAAGTATATATGTTCTTGATCAGCCGAGACGCTATAGCCAAGTCCGTCTGTCCGTCCGTCGATAACTCTTCCCGTTTCCGATATACACATGTGATCGATAACAACAAAATCTTGCATATCGAAAACTTTTTAATGCAGTTTGAAAGATTAGACAAAATATTGATAATCTGAGAAATAATTTATCGAAATCGGTTGAGAAACACCGGAGATATGGAACATTGAAGTTATACCCTGAACCCATTGAAAATGGGTAAGAGCTAGAGACTTCAGATGTGGAACATAAGCTCGCCTAATGCCTAGGCAGTACAAGGTTGTTTTGAATTTTCCCGTTTTCGATATACACATGTGATCGATAACAACAAAATCTTGAATATCGAAAACTTTTTGATGCAGTTTGAAATATTAGACTAAATAATGATAATTTGTGAAAATTTTATTGAAATCGGTTGAGAAACACTGGAGATATGGAGCATTGAAGTTAACTCAATACGTAGTACACACTCACACTCACACATACTTGTAAAGTATAGGGTTCAGGGTATCGTCTAGTCGGGACTTCTCGACTGGTTTAACCTGATTACTGATTACATTACTCGAGCTGTTCCATATTCTACCTGAAAACTAATATATATAGAGTATCTGCTTGTCAACAGCAAACAAACGACAACAAAAACAATCTAGATGGTTCATCCAACGAAGATCCGAAGCCTCAATTCAAAATACCAAGCGGTGATCGTAAGTTAAACATAGCAAAACTCAAAACTCAAATAACTAAATCACTTTACTTGCTATATAGACACGGACAGTCTGATTACGGAAGCCATACTCACGGGCAATACGGACGCGGCTGTGGAACTGTGCTGGGAGTCGCAGCGCATACCCGAGGCACTGATCATAGCCTCCACAGCGGGCATAGAGACTCTGACGCGCATCCAAACCCGTTACCTGTTGCAGCAAAAGAACGACCTGTCCAATGTGATCTCGGCATTGGTAACGCGAGATTGGCTGGACTTTGTTAATCGCTGCACAGTCGACTCCTGGAAGGAGGCACTCGTCGCCGCACTCAAGCACAGCGAGCGCAAGTTGGTGGACATATGCGAGCGACTCGGCGATCGCCTCTTGAACGAGTCCAGCAACAGCATTGAGTTGACTCGAAACGCCATGCTCTGCTATATCTGTGCCGGGAGCATAGACAAGCTGGTGAGCGCCTGGTATCAGCTGAAGCAATTGGAGCAACAGAATCAGAACTATAAGCTGAAGACCACCGAACTGCAGGAGCTCGCCGAGGTGGTGATGCTGCTGACCAAATCATTGGAACAGCAGGGCATTGCTGTTGATCTCGCGGGTCGCTTTGCGGGTTTCATCTCGGAATACAGCGGACTGCTGGCATCCCAGGGTGCCCTGAGCGCTGCTCTCCAGTATATAAGCACCTTGAGCAAGGCGAACGCCGAGAGCGAGGATCTGAATGAGCTGCGCGAGCGTATCAGTAATGCAGTTAATCCGGATCGCATACAGCCGTCAGCTCCAACTACAACTCCTCTTACTTCTGGCTATATGCGACAAATGGAGCCGCGGGGATCATTCTCAAAGCCGGCGTACGGACAGCCGCTGAATTCATATAACACTGCACCCATAAATGGTAGCTGGCAACAAGGAGCAGTAGGCCAGGGAGCAGGAGTAGGTCAGGCAGCGCCGTATCATGCTCCTGCGCAGATCTTTAATCCACCTCAGATGAAAGCTGAGCCACTTACACATCCGCCACGCCCGCATAGCAATGCTAGCTCCTCGGGTGGACAGCCCACGGTGGCGGCAACTACTGGTTCTGGACTACACACGCGTTCCAAATACGTATTGGATCCTTCGGTGGCAGCGCCAACCAATAGTGCCTACGGCTTGGCCTATAATCCAGTGCCCGCTCCGGCGACAGTGCCATTTGCTGGCGCAGTTGCTCCGGTGGCACAGCCAGCCAGCGTGCCGCAAACCTATAGTCCCAATGCATTCAACACGAATCCCATTGCGACGGCTCAGCAATACAATACAGCCACGCCTTTCATTGGTGCGCCCCACAACAATTTCTTGCCGGGCATTGCTCCGATTGAAACAATGGCAATGAGCGCGGCGCCAGCAGCACTCGTCCAGAATATACAACGTAATCCGACGCCGCCGCCCGGCTGGAATGATCCACCAGCTTTGAAATCCTCTCGAGTGGTAAGTTGAGATTTTGTATCCTTTATTTTCATAATTTTTAATTCGTTTCATACTTTTTTTTGCAGCCGAAGCCCAAGCCAGCGGCGGAGCCAACTGCAGCTATACTGCATCCACTATATGGCGTCGATCCGAATCAAAATCAGCACAGCTACATGGACCCCAATCAATATCAGAATGTGCCACCAGCGCCCAATACTTCCTATTACAATCCAGCTGCCAACAACAATCCCCAAGGCTATCCACAACAACAGCAGCAACAGCAACAACACTTCTGGCCAGGACAGCAGCAACAGCAAACGTTTGGCTATACCGAACAGCCTGCACCAATACAGGAGCAACGACAGCCGGAACCACCCAAAGAGAAGCCTCCGCTGCCCGAGGAATATATTTATTTGCAAACTGTTTTGGAGGAGCTAAAGAATCAATGCCTGAGCGCAACTAATGATCCTGTAAGTAGTTCAAATCACAAATCATCAAATTATATATATATATATAATCTAATTATATTTCAGCGCACAAAACGAAAATTTGTAGATGTTGTCAAACGCTTGGAAAATCTCTACGATTGCTTGCGAGATGGAAGGGTAAGCTTTTTATACCCTGAACCCAATGAAAGGGTATAATGGTTTAGTGCAAGAGTATGTAACAGGCAGAAGGAAGCATCTCCGACTTTATAAAGTATATATATTCTTGATCAGCATCAACAGCCGAGTCGATATAGCCATGCCCGTCCGTCGATAACTCTTTCCGTTTCCGATAACAACATAATCTTGAATTCAGAAATATTTATGATGCAGTTTGAAAGATTAGACGAAATAATGACAATCTGTTTGTTTCAAAATTTCGATAACTCTTTCCGTTTCCGATATACACATGTGATCGATAACAACAAAATCTTGAATTCAGAAATCTTTTTGATGCAGTTTGAAACATTAGACGAAATAATGACAATATGTTCGTTTCAAAATTTCGATAACTCTTCCCGTTTCCGATATACACATGTGATCGATAACAACAAAATTTAGCATTTGGAAAACTTTATGATGCAGTTTGAAAGATTAGACTAATTAATGACAATCTCCGAAATTTTTATCAAAATCGGTTGAGAAACACCGGAGGTGTGGAGCATTGAAGGGGGATTTCTCGACTAGTTCCAGCTTACTTGTTATGATTATTAATATTACTAACTAAAACATAATTCTTTCTGTTTCTTGAACAGCTCACGGCCACGACGGTACAGCATCTGAATCAAATAGTGCAATACATTCAAATAGCCGACTATGCTAATGCCCTTGAAGTACACACAAGGATCGCATTTGGCACCGACTTTGCTCAGTGTGCGGGCTTCATGCAGGGCCTGAAGGTGTTGCTCACAATCGGCATCCGAGATGCATTTGGTTTTGCGCTAATTTCAACGATTATTATTCTGTTGATTCTGTTTCTGAATGTTGCAGTTAAATCTTAAACGTAATCCTTGTACTGAAATTTATTTCAAAAGTTACAACATATGCATCATACATTAATACTAAAAAATATATAAATAAAAAAAAAAAAACAATTATTTTCTATATAAGCTTTGGCTGATTACGTATATTATCCAAGTCCAGCATCTGCTCCGGGCATTGTGGAACTTTATGCATGCCCTGTGGCGATGTTAAGTGATGATGCTCGAAACCCAATTGCTCTTCGGGCAGCAAGCGATACTTCTTTAGATACTTGTAGGAGGCATTGGACATGTTGCTCGGACTCGGCGTAAAGTTGTCAATTTGGCGGAGTGGCGTTGTGTCCTTTGTTGTCTTTGGGGACACGTGCATTTCGTCCATCAGTTCGTGGATTTGTCGCTGCGGCAGATACTTCAGGGCCAGCTCATTCATTACCATACTCTTCTCTGTGCTGGGCACATTGGCAACTGGTGTCATTTTGCCTTGTGGAGTGTTGGGCCGGTAGCCCGTGGATTGTGCAATCGGTGGCATAACGCGTGGCGATTGAAATTGTGGTGTGGCACGCAATGGAGCCGATTGCTCCTCATCTTCTTCCACTATGTAATCCTGTACTAAAGGCTTTATCGGCTTAACTGTAGCATTAGCTATAAAAGACGTTTGATAGTTAAGAGCTCCTTGGCTGATTTTATAATGAACTTACTTTTAGTTGCCACAACAATTGCACACTGAGAAGCTGTCTCCTTGAATGTCTTGGAGCTTGTCGATGCTTGCTTTGCTTGCTGCTGAGCGAGGGATTCGCATAAGCGTCTTAGTTGTTGCTGTTCCTGGCGCATGAGTCCGAGTAGAGAAAGCACTTCCTTGATGTCATTTTTATCGGCACAATTGCTATGATCGAGACTAGAATCTCTTCGTGGCAATACAGTTTCGGGTTCAGTTTGGGTGCTTGCACAAATTGTGAGGACATCTCTGGTAGCTGGATTGGAATTATGCAAGCGTGATGCTGCCATCAAATGATCTGTAGCATAAGTTTCCTGTGGATATTGTGAAGCTCCAGAACCTGTGTATCCCGTATTCGCAGTACTGGGGGACGTGGTTCGATCATCGTTTAGGGGCCGAGTCCTTGGCAGATAATTATAATCATTGCAGTTGGGCACGGACGTTTTAGCTGTTGGCGAGCCAGGACCTAATTCTGTAGCAAGAACTGAAGAAAAGTTGACGCGAGGCAGTATTTGTTTTTTCCAAGAGGCAAAACTGTTAACGGGACGTTGCGCCGACGCTGTTTGTTGGTGTTGGTGTTGCTGCTGCTGTTGTTGTTGTTGTAAGTGAGATTGTTGCTGCGGCGGCTCACCAAATAGTATGGACACTTCAGGAACAGTTGGTCCTATTATACCGTCGCTATGTCCCAGTGGTACGGACGCACTTGGCCTGGGAGCGGCTCGTGGCAACATATCCTCCGTCTCAGGCATAAACATTATTATTTGCTTATAGAAATTGAATTTGAGCGCGACTCAAAATGGCACAGCGCAAGCGATCAGGGATGCTTTTTACCAGGGTGTGGGTGTAGTAACAACACCTTCAACGAGAGTTGTAATTATGTATAAGGTAAATTTACGGTAGCCCTAGCAGCTGTGGTAAAAATAAGAAACTTTATGTGCGGTGTGATTACAAAGGAAAAACAAATATAACAATCTGACATCAAAAATGCCACTTTTGGAGAATATTGATGCCTTGGGTGTAAATACTCCACCAGCGCCACCGGCGGAAGCTGAGAACGAACCCCAAGTCCAGCCTGTTCGCGAGTTAACTCAAACGGATCATCTTAATAAGCGCCTGCTGAAATCATTGCTAGACTCAATGAAGTCGGCAACTGAGGCACAAAATGAGTCAACGTCAACTGAGTCAGGCGCTAGTGACTTTGAAGATTAAAAGTTTTTTATATTTACATACATTTATATCATAAAGTCAAAAGTTTTGGTCATGGTTTACATACGACTAACAAAAAAAAACAATTTTCAATAAAGCATTAATGCAATACTAAAAATGTTTGTTAAATACGACGACGCTTGGTTGTCTGCATCGGTGGAGGTGTGGTTGATGGACTAATAGATTCATTCGACATGGAACCGCGTGTACGTTTGGCTGGACGCTTAGGCAAGTCTAAGATTTTGGTCGGAGCCTTCTTTTCGCTATCTTTGCCAGCAGACAACTTTGAGCCTGCAAATAAAGTTTTGTTCAATATAAATATTGTTCTAGGGTATTAATCTGCGTTAAATGCTTTACCTTTGCTATTGCTTTCCGAAACAGCAACTATTGGAGCTGGTGGAGCATCTAACATCTCGTCGCCAGTGTTAAGAGCGAGTGTTTTTTTGCTTTGCAGAGTGGCATAATCCTGCTCTGGCAAACTAAACTCTCGTTCTTCATTTGGAAATGGCAAGCATTCGAGATCATCCAGTTCTTTTAATTTATACATTGTGCTTAGGTGTTTCCAAATCAATTCACTGGGCATTTCCCTGTTTAAGGACTTTGAAAGACGTTCCGCAATGCAGGACATGTAAAAATGTTTGTTTATGCCAACAGGACGTAGGCCTTCCATGGCATGGAAGAGTTGCAGCTCCTCTTCCGCGGACCATTCATCCTTAGCCATCTTTTTTACACTTGAGTCTGGCGTCCAGGGATGCAGGCTTACACACCCGCATGTAATACACCGATAACATGTACCGATACCGATATCATTTGTAATGCTTCACGCAGCCATCTTCACGTTTCATTAGTTTGGGTGTGTATCTTTTTGTTCAAGTCAAGGAAACTTGAGGTCTTTTTTTCGGAAACATCAACAAAATATTTAATAAGAAGCTGGTAAATAACTTAGGAAGCATTTAGTTACCATGTTGTTGTGCTTGTGTGTGTACTAATTACTAAAATGTTGGTGTAAACTAGACATGTTCGTATAAAGTGTACGTATGTAAGTTTGTATGTATGCATGTGTGTGCCCCCATACATTTTTGCACTGACGAAACAAAATCAATTGTGAATCGAAAAAAAAAGTCAAAAATATTATAATTAATTTGATTTTCTCAATGTGCGAAACCTGACAAATAAAACTTACTAGTGCTGGCAAAGTGACTTTCAAATGACTCACTAACAGTATTATAATGCATCCAATATTGTATTTTGTGTGTTGTCGAATTTACATACACACATACCAGCATGCATGCATACACACAAACTTACACGTGAACAGTTAATTTGATTGATTGGCTATCTAGGCACTTAGAACGTAGAACTAATCTAACACACTTCTAGACATCTCAAATTACTTACTTTCGAGCTGTGTATCTTTTCTGTGTCGTCGTTTTAATATAAATATCTAGCTGTCTGTCCATTAACCAGAAGAAAAAATTTGTTCAAAAGAAATACCTTGTGCATTATTTGCTCTCTTTTTTTACTACATTTACAGCAGCGCCCATTTAACAGATCCAAAAACAACATTCATTAGAAATTTTTACCAAGTATTTACAACAAAAAAACAGAGTACACCACAAACCAACACTACTTAGTATTGCATTTGCTTTGTTGTATCCCCGTATCTGAGTACATTTTCAACCATAGGCCTATCCGAGACAGCCGTAATGGACGTAATGTCATCATCTCTACAACAACAGCGCATTGTCGTCGAACAACTGCGCCGGGAGGCAGCAATCGATAGGCAGACGGTATCGATGTCGTGCGACAAAATGAAGAAATACATATCGGAGCACGAGCAGGAGGATTACCTATTGACTGGTTTCACCAGCCAAAAGGTTAACCCATTCCGCGAGAAGTCCTCGTGCACAGCACTTTAAGGAAACATGTATGATTTTTGGTAATTAAGTTCTTTTTTAGAAAAGCACCCACTAAAAATTGAACAATAAACAGCAACATGAGTCGGCACCACCAGCATAAAACAGTAAAAAATTATATATATATACACATACACAAGACATATATATTACAAAAGCAATATTATTAAACGAAAAATAGTGTGCCCAATGTGTACCAAAGATTATAGGGCCAAGAAATCTTTAAAACGCGAACAAGAAACAATAATGCAAATGTTAAAAAATTTTGAAAACTTCAAAACGTTTTTGTCATATTAATTCGAAAATACATAAAAAAAAGTTTGTTTAAAGCATCTAAAGTACACGAATATCCCAACCTTGAGGACAATTATTCTTCGGACTATAGCAACAACTACCTTAACTACGAAATCTATATCTATATATATATATATATCAAAACACCAATACTATATTTATTATAAACACACACACACAAATAAAAAATCGAAAACGAAACACTCATTTTGTCTACTCATTTGAATTTCCAAAAAATATACAAACTGTTCACGTTGTTAAGCATACTTAATTATGTATGTATTATATTCAAGATAAAAAATATTTAAAGTACACTTAGAAAAATCGAAAGAAAGTGGTTTAAACTACATGCATAATATAATTAACTTAAAAGCTTTAAATCCAGGCAGGAATAATGCAGCCATAACAAGCTATTTGAACATTAGTGTGTTTTTATTATATCCAAAAATATGAAATATCGTTGCAGTAAAGCAACAAATATATATTTATATTAATGCAAATATACTTACCATATATCTAATGTAGTTTTCGGCCTTTTTGATTAATAACAAAAATATTTTATTGAACGATAATTTATTTTATGAATCATGAAACTATATGTGAATCGAGACATTGTTTAAAAGGAACAACAAATATTTTTGAAAAATGTGTGATTCTGTAATAATTATCGAAAACAAAAGCAAAAAAGCTATGTCCACAATGTAAATCAAGTGATATATAACACCAAACACCAACAAAAAAATCGAGCATACGATTTAAATTAAAAGTTGTCAGCGGTTGAGCCTATATTTTTGTAAAGGATAATACGAACTAAAAAGTGTAATTGGCATGAGTGGCAAAGTATATATATAGAGTATATTAAAGCCGAGTTATTTTTGTACACTCGAATATTGGTAATGGGCATATTTGTATGGTATTGGAATGAAAATGAAAAACGGTTCTTCCCCTTTTGAAGAGAAGCATACAATTCATATGATACCAGTCAAGTCAAATCATCAAACATTATAGATAACACTTAAACTTGTCGACATAGCCAAAATTTCTAAAAATCGGTTCTTCCATTCTTACATTTAAATCATATACTTTGTTTAAGAATCACATGTTTTTGAAAAAAATAAATATTTGTTGTATTTTGAACTCTGTTCTGCTGTCGTGAGCATTCAGCAGAAAATTGTTCAAAACTTGAAAGTTCTGAAAACAATTTCAAAACCAAAACTGCAGTTGGTTTAATTAGCTACTTCTATGTTTGAAAAACAATATTCGATTTGCTAAAAGAGTTTATGTCCAGTTATGTTATGTTATGTTAGTATACTTTTCATATCATTTCAGTTTTGTTTTCTATAAAGATAAAGTTTGCCGGGATGATGAACAACTGAACTATCCAATGGAGCACGGATAGCTTCGTTTGTTTGTTGTCGGGCAAAACTGAAAAATCTGTATCTATAACGTATTTACAACAACTTACTAAAGATTACACGAAACTATTGCACGAAATATATAAAAATTGATAAAAAAAAAACACTTTAAAAACTTTATTAAATTCAATTTGAGAAACGACAACGATATCGTAATTAATTCGAAACAAATATTTATATATATTGTATCTGTGCATATTCTTTTTTCAAAAATATGTATGTAATGTAATCTCCAAACAAATAAATCGTTTGCTTGAATTCAACAAAATAATAAAAAGCTTAGATGAGTTATCTAGCGGAGACAACAACCATTTTGTTTAAATGCGTTTAATTTCTGATAAGTAAGAAGGAATCTCGACTAGACGATACCCTGAACACTATACTTAACGCGTATAGTCACTACTTGCAAGTATGTTTGAGTGTGTGTGCGTGTGTACTACGTATAGTGCATACTTGAGTTAACTTCAATGCTCCATATCTCCGTTGTTTCTAAACCTATTTAGATAAAATTTTCACAGATTATCATTATTTCGTCTAATGTTTCAAACTGCATCACAAAGTTGTTGATATTCAAGATTTTATTGTTATCGATCACATGTGTATATCGGAAACGGGAACAGTTATCGAAAATTTGAAACAAACTTGTACTGCCTATCGTCTAATGTTTCAAACTGCATCACAAAGTGTTCGATATTCAAGATTTTGTTGTTATCGATCACACGTATATATCGGAAACGGAAAGAGTTATCGAAATTTTGAAACAAACTTGTACTGCCTAGGGATTAGGCGAGCTTATGTTCCAAATCTGGAGTCTCCACCTCTTATAGTCTCTGAGATCGACATCCGGACGGACGGACTATGGCTATATCGACTCGACTGTTGATGCTGATATAGAATATATATACTTTATGAGGTCGGAGATGCTTCCTTCTGCCTGTTACATACTCTTGCACAAAACCATTATACCCTTTCGAACCATTTTCAATGGGTTCAGGGTATAAACAAGAGAGGCGATCCACTTTCTTTGTAAGTTTAGTTTATTAATACAAAAAGCTGTGTGTATGGGTGAGAAGGTGTATGTGTTAACGAAATTTTTAATTTCCATGTATCGTATGTGAAAGAAGTACATGTAAAGTGGGGTTATGCTCGCCATGGGCTACTTAAAGTATTAAGCTTTACATCTTTGAAGCGAATATTGATGTTTTGTATTTAACTTTCGTCATCACTGCCGGCTGCTTGGCGTGGCTTTGGTCCACCCGCACGCTTGGCCATGATGATCTGATCCACTTTTAGGATTGTGGCAGCCGCACCAACAGCATACTTGAGACCCCAATACTTGGCTTGATACAAATCAAAGAGTTTTGCTTCGGTTACATCGATTGTTGTGGGCTTCTCGGCCTCGATATCGTAACCGATATTCTTGCCGTTCTCGGAGTTGTGTGCCAGATAGAGCTGATTGACAATCTCTGTGCCATTGGTGCCGGAATTCTCGGCCAAAGCCTTGGGGAAGACCTCAAGAGCCGTGGCGAACTTGCGCACAGCATACTGATCCAAGCCGGGCAGAGTGTCGGCATAGGCCGACAACTGTGTGGCCAATTCCATTTCAGTGGCGCCTGCTCCTGGCAAAAAGCGACCATCACGTGTCAGGCACTTAAAGTTGTTCACGCCGTCGTCCAACGCACGCTCAATATCATCCATAAAGTTATCGGTGGCGCCACGGATAACAATGGTCGAAATGCGCGAGTCCTTGCCCTCATTTCTAAAAAGCAAAATGAATAAGTTTATTCCTTGTAACAGGATATATATGTGGCACTCACCTGAATGCCACAATTGTGGTATCGCCGAGCTCCTCAATGCACACCTTGTCGCAATAGCCCAATTCCTCCTGGCTCGGAGTCGTTATGCGCGGCAACACTGTGGCATTAACGGCACGACTCAGGCGACGCAAATCGAATTTGGAATTCAGACGCACAGCCATCAGGTTATATTTGTTCAAGTAGTGCAGCGCCATATCACCAACCTTGCCACCAGAGACGACCACCTGGACGCCCGTATCGGCAATGGCTTTGATTTGTGCCTCCAGCAAACCCTCCTCGCCGGAGGAGAAATTCAGCAGCTCATCCGCCGACTTAATCAGCACGGTGCCCTTCGTCTCCGTCTGGATGATATCCACGGGGCACGAGAATATGACAACCTTGGCCTTCTCAGCGAATGTGACATCGCCCTCCACAAAACGCTTGAAGACCATGCCACGCACGACCTCCGACTTGTATAGACCGCTGCCCAGAATCTTGCAGATGCGTATATTGTCTACGTTGAAGGTGCCTTCGTCGGGCAAGATCGATACACAAGCCTTGGTCAACAGTTCGTTGAGGAAATCCTCCTGGCCGTACTGCTTGGACATGATAGCTGAGCGGAGCACCTCCTTGACCTTTTCCACGTCGCGATAGTCTTCGATCTTGTGGCATACCAGTTTGGGCAAGATCTCCAGCGCCTTAGTCAGTGCCTTCTCATAGCCATCGGCGATCTCAGACGTGGTGATGCCCAAACGGAGCAGCTCCTCGGCTGCCTCGAGCAGCGCACCAGCGAAGACAACCACAAAATTGGTGCCATCGCCGACCTCGGCGTCCTGCATTTGACTGGCCATCACAATCAGCTTGGCGGCCGGATGTTCCACATCCAGTTCGCGCATTATGGTGCCTGCATCGCTGGTCACGAACTGCTTCTCGATGTGATTAATGATCATTTTGTTCATGCCATTGGGGCCGTATGCGGAGCGCATTGTTTGTGAAAACTCCTTGCAGGCGCTGATGTTACGATAGACCGCCTCTTCGAGACCACTGTACATCTATAAAGAACAAAATTGTCATGTAAATCAGGCTTTATAAATGCCATATGTTTTTCATATGCGATGACTAATCACGCGCTTCTCGGGCGCACAGCCGGTTTTTTTTTTCAATTAAAACAGCTCGTAACGTGAGTTAACTTGCACATATTATGTGTATTTCACTTACCCTGGCGCCATCCTTGAGCATTTGCGCCATTCCAGGTGCTTTTGGAACAGATAAAGCCATTTTTATGCACAGATATTCAACAAACGAAGAGCAGCAAGGAAATCAGAAGGTAATGCGCTTAACCTCAAAACTGTGTAAACGAATATTCTGGACCGCACTCTGACTACAAGCGAAAATACCAGTTATGTTTTTGTTCAAAATACCAAAAAGGTATTTTCGTTTGTGAAATTAAATAAATCAAAATGTTTCAAAAGTCATTTAATAGGAGCTGCTAGAAGATAAAAATTTATTAAACTTTGGTTTCATATGCTTGCAACTTTTGAGATAATTTAAAAATTAATTTTATTTAAATGAAAACATGCAAACAATGGTTTCTGGTATTTGACTATAAGCTAAAATACCAGTTATGTTTTTGTTCAAAATACCAAAAAGGTATTTTCGTTTGTGAAATTAAATAAATCAAAATGTTTCAAAAGTCATGTAATAAGAGTTGCCAGGCGACAAAAACTTATCAAACTATGGTATCATATGCTTGCAACTTTTGAGATAATTTAAAAATTAATTTTATTTAAATGAAAACATGCAAGCAATGGTTTCTGGTATTTGACTACAAGCGAAAATACCGATTATGTTTTCTTCAAAATACCACAAAGGTATTTCCGTTTGTGAAATTAAATAAATGAAAATGTTTCAAAAGTCATTTAATAGAAGTTGCCAGACGACAAAAACTTATCAAACTATGGTTTCATATGCTTGCAACTTTTGAGATAATTTAAAAATTAATTTTATTTAAACGAAAACATGCACTAATTGTTTCTGGTATTTTTTTTTTTGGCATTTTTACGCACAAAAAAAGAAAAAACCACAACACCATTACCTTGTTGACCAACACTGAAAAAAGCAAGTGCTGTTTTTAAGCCAAACTGTTTAGAGCGATGTCGCTGGGCAAGAAGCACGTGTTGGGATTCTCACCAAATGGTGGGAAACTGTTTGCATTGGTCGACGACGAGGGCATTCTACGTATATGGGACACCGAGACGAGCACATTGAAGCAGGAATATACGCCAAATCTTCAGATATCTGGACCCTGCACAGCTCTCACGTGGATAACGGTTGCTGCACCGCGTCCCAAGAAGTCCCGCAAGTCGCAACAGCAGCAACAACAACAGATTTCTACAGCCGATGATAAACATTATATAGCATTGGGCACACTCAAGGGTGCCGTTGTACTCTATTCATTATCCGAAGGAAAGGTGAGGAATTCTAATGTGCCTATTTGTGTTGAGAAATATTATAAATTTTTACGATCTGCAGATTGAGCGTACGTTAAGCGATGATAGCCACGATGGAGCGGTCACATCGCTAGCCTATGACGCCCAAGAGGGACGTCTGTATTCAGTGGGTGCGGATTGCCGGGCGCTGGTCTGGTCCCTAGAGGAATCGCGCTGCATCGGCGAGTGGTCCGTTGGGCCCGAGAAGCCATTAAATATTGTATTTTTGCCAAAAAGTCGCGCACTGGCTGTGGCATCGCGTCAGATCAAAATCTTTGATGTGGACACCAAGGAGCTGGTCGAAACATGGACTGGACACTCGGGTGAAATTAACGCCATTAACAGCTTTAAGTCGAACAACAGTAATGCTGAATATGTTATAACCACGGCCAAAATGGAGCGAGTGATTTCGTTCTGGAAGATTGAGAAAAAGGGCAGAAATAAGGCATCCATGTGCACGCTGCTAATGGAGGATGTGGCGCACAGTCTGGCGTGTGAGGTGCGCGAAGATGGGCAACTGCGTGTGGCAAGCGTCACACGCAATGGCAACATACACATATACCTACTCAATGTGGAAAGGTAACTCAATTTTTATGCTCGTAGAGAAATTATATCTAATTCATATTTTTACTTTTACTTTAGTTTGACCGCTGAGAAATACATCAAGCCAAAGGTTTCATTGCAAATCGCCTCGGATGGCGCGGATACGGTAGAACCAATTCATGCGGTTACTGCTCACTTTGTCTACGATGCGCAACGCTCGCATGAAATACTCTTTGGCTATGGCAGCCATCGCCTATTGCAGTTCGAGAAGTACACACCAAATTATGCTGAGAAACTTAATGTAATCGTTCGCACCGATCCAAAGAAACTGTATGCGAAGAAGCAGCGTGGCGAGCAGAGCCTCAAGACCCAAACGCCTGTCGTAAGGACCAAGGATGTGGAGTATAACAGCGCCTTGCCCGTATCCAAGAAGAAGGTGAAGAACGAGGTGCCCATGGAGGCACGTCTCCAAAACTTGTCCATTCAAGCGAGCAAGCTGCCCGGCGGCAAATTGCAAAGTCAAAGTAAGACGCAACTTTTAATGCAGGCTTTGCACAGTCAGGATCAAACGTACGTTATATACTGCTAGATTTTGTGTCCTTAAACTCTCACCCTAAATGTTTTATAGCATGCTGCATGCAGTTTTGGGCAGCAATGATGCCAAGACCGTGCAACTAACGCTGGATCGCTTGCCGCTCGAGTATATAAGCCCGCTCATAAACGAATTGTCCTTGCTACTGCAGGGCAAAGCAGCAGAGTAAGTAACTACAATATATATTTGTTTAACTAACACACAACTGATTATATTTATAGTGTAAATTGTGCTTTGAGCTGGCTGCAGATCTTGGCCACAACACACACGAGTGTCCTGATGTCCGAGGATAAGGAAGAGCTGCGCGATAAGCTGGGTATTTGCCTGGGCATAGCAGAACAGCGGATGCACTGCCTCACCGAAGCACTGCAGTAAGTTTCCAGCTAATCGGATTTCCTATTACCAATATCCTTGGGCTTGGCAATAGTGCCGTGACGGCACTCGCACAGCTCAGCGAAAAAACTTAGCTTGTTATGCAGGATCGTATCGATGTAGAACCTTTGAAACGAATTCGAATTGATTGCACGTTCGCCCAGGGCATAATACAATGTGCGATATCCCTCAAAGCGATACGTTATCATCACCGGATAATACGTTTGCATCGTACTCGAGACGGTTATGATGAAACGAACCTTGGCCACGGCCAGCGGATTCGGACAACTGGGCGTGGGACGCGAAAAGTGTGCATCGACAAAGTATATGTTGCCCTTGGGCGGCACCTCATGTTGTCGCGTGTTCGTCAGGACCACACATTGGGTCTTTGGCGACAGCTGCCACAGTCCGATAAAGTCGCGAATCATGGCAATCGCATTGCTGTACTCGAAACGAGCTATGGTTAGCCAACGCTGCGCAAATTCACTCGAGTTCGAGTTCTCCACGGGCGATTCTACATTTACGGTGTCGAAGCCAAAAAAATATTGATCCTTCGGGTACTTGTAGCAGAAGAGTCCTCGCGGATCCGAGTCAATGATGGCTATAGCTTCGCAAATTGTCGCATCAACCATATTGATCACGCACTCGAGATCCGCATCATCGCAGAGGGGTTTCTTGCAGATGGCAATCGCTTCAATCAGATTATGCATATCGGGCACGGACACATCGAATATCATTTTTGGCGCACTGATGCTAGTCGCATCATTTGCATGGGGTTCTTCCGAGGACGCTATATCAGATAGCTGATCCATTATACAAAAACGAAATACAATTTTTTCAAATTCAAGATTTTCAAAAGTTTTTCTTGTGTGTTTTTTCAGAGTCTCGGGTCGAGTTAACTTGATTATAAATCAAATGAAGCGTAACTCGGACAAACATTTGAATGAGAACAACGTTTTACTTGTCGACGAGGATCCAGGTAATAATTACTGGATTTATTTGTTAACTTTCTAATTAATTAATCCTTTTTCTGCTTAAGATGATGCCGATTCCACACAAGCGGGCGAGCAGTTGGACAATTGGAGCGATTTGGAGGAACCAAATATTAATTCAAATCACGCTTTGGATGATGAGCAAATGGAAGCCGATGACGATTTGGCTGCCGATGAGGAGGATATCATAATGACACAAAATTCCTCAGAGGAGAATGAAGATTCGGACACAGACTCCTCTGCAGGCTAAAAGCAGTTTATCTCTAAGCTCAATGTCATTGATAATATAAATAAATAAAAAAATTCCCTTACCCAAAAAAAATTCTATACTTCACTGCTTGCAAGTAGGTGTGAGTGTGTGTGTACTACGTATAGTACATACTCGACTTAACTTCAATGTTCCATATCTCCGCTGTTTCTCAACCGATTTCGATAAAATTATCACAGATTGTCATTATTTCGTCCAATGTTTGAAACTGCATCAATAAGTTTTCCAAATTCAAGATTTTGTTGTTATCGATCACATGTGTATATCGGAAACGGAGAGTTATCGAAATTTTTGAACAAACAGATTATCATTATTTAGTCTAATCTTTCAAACTGCATCACAAAGTTTTCGAAATTCAAGATTTTGTTGTTATCGATCACATGTGTATATCGGAAACGAAAAGAGTTATCGAAAATTTGATACAAACTTGTATTGCCTAGGGACTAGGCGAGCTTATGTTCCAAATCTGGAGTCTCTAGCTCTTATAGTCTCTGAGATCGGACGGACATGGCTATATCGACTCGGCTGTTGATGCTGATCGCGAATATATATACTTTATGGGGTCTGCCTGTTACATACTTTTGCACAAGACCATTATACCCTTTCGAACCTTTTTCAATGGGTTCAGGGTATAATAAACAGAATAAATAAAATATATATATTTTTTTTGTTCCAAATACATTTTATGCTTTAACTCCATGCGTTTTAACTGTTTTACATGTATGCACTACATCCAACAACAATATATATATATAGAATATATGTAATAGTGTGTGTAACTACCGATAGTGAGATTTTGTTTGCGAAACAAATGTTTTTTACAGATAATTCCGAATATGCATGCAAATATAATAGAGTATAGAATTTTGTGCCAAGAACCGAATTCAATTCTTCAATTCTTTACTTCCAATTGGCCTTAATGAAGTTAATTAAACCGTTTGTGGAGCTGTCATGCGCGGAGACTTCTTCGCAATGATCCAGTTCGGGCTCAATTGCCTTCGCCAGCTGCTTGCCCAACTCAACGCCCCATTGATCAAACGAGTTGATGTCCCAAACGATGCCCTGCACAAAGATCTTGTGCTCGTACATAGCTGCAAGCATAAACGAATGTCACTAACATATTGGAATTATATATTCTTAATCAGCTTACCAATCAAGGCGCCCAATATGAACGGCGAGACCTTCTTGACGACAATTGAATTTGTGGGCCGATTGCCAACGAACACTTTGTGTGGCAACAAGTTCTCCAATTCGTTGCCACACAAGCCAGTCTTGGAGAGTTCCTCCTTGGCCTGGTCGGTGGTCTTGCCCATCATCAGTGCTTCGGTCTGAGCCAGGAAATTCGATAGTAAAATCTTGTGATGCTTGCCAGCAGCAATCGGATTGTGCGTCTGTGCGGGCGCAATAAAATCGCAAGGAATCAGACGTGTGCCCTGATGGATGAGCTGGTAGAAGGCATGCTGGCCATTTGTGCCAGGCTCACCCCAAACAATGGGACCAGTGCTATAGGCAACCTTCTTGCCCGACTTGCTGACAAATTTGCCATTGCTCTCCATATCGCCTTGCTGGAAATATGCAGCAAATCGGTGCATATACTGATCGTACGGCAGTAGGGCATGCGTCTCGGCCTTGTAGAAGTTGGTGTACCAAATGCCAAGCAAAGCCATAATAACAGGTGCCTAAAACACATTATATATGAACGAAGGAAATCAAAAATATATATATATATATATTTGCTTACATTTTTAGCTAGTGGTGCGGTTTTAAAATGATTATCCATATGATGGGCACCTTCGAGCAGCTGCTCAAAGTTCTCGAAGCCAATGGACAGGCAAATGGACAGACCAATGGCCGACCACAAGCTATAACGTCCGCCAACCCAATCCCAGAAGCCAAACATATTGGCGCTATCGATGCCAAAGGCAGTCACCTTCTCCTTGTTGGTGGACAATGCCACAAAATGTTTGGCAACGGCCTCATCCTAAAACAGATTAGAATAACATAAGTATGGAAAAGGCGGAGCTGGTCATCACTTACGTCCTTGGCGTGTTCCAGCAGCCAAGTCTTGGCCGATGTGGCATTGGTGATCGTCTCCTGTGTGGTAAATGTCTTCGATGCAATGATAAACAGTGTCGTCTCATAGCACACGGATTTGAGCACTTCGGCCATGTGTGTGCCATCGATGTTGGACACAAAATGCGAATGCAGGCCCTTGCCGTATGGCTTCAGTGCCTCCGTGACCATGAGTGGTCCCAGATCGGAGCCACCAATGCCAATGTTGACCACGTCGGTGATTTGTTTGCCCGTACAGCCGCGCCAGACGCCCGAGATGACCTTGTTGGTGAACTCCTTCATATGCTGCAGCTCGGCGCGCACATCCGGCATCACATCCTTGCTATCGACCAGCACCGGCTCCAGTCCACGATTACGTAACGCCGTATGGAGTACGGCACGATTCTCGGTTATGTTGATGTGCTGGCCAGAGAACATGCCATCCCGGGCCGCCTCCACTCGTCGCACCTTCGCCAGCTCCAGCAATAGCGGCCAGACATCCTCGTTCACACGATTCTTGGAGTAGTCCAACAGTATTTCACCATCCGCTGGCGTTTGCAGACGCAAGCTGTCAATCAATAATTGAGAAAATCAATTTTATTGACCCTAATTGTCATTGAATACTGAGTAAAACAAAATGAAAAGGTCGTTGCTTTGACCTTTTACAAGGACAAAGACAACTGCAAAGAGAGATGATAAAAACCTCAAAGTTCTCAATTACATCTCTTGAATTAATTATTGCTTGAATAATTTTAGTTTACATTGAAACATTCGCTTAAATATTTAATTCTTTCTTTGATCATTTTAAAAGTGCAGAAATGAAAGTGTAGTTTGTATGTATGTGTGTGTATAATTTAACGAATGTAACTGAAAATGCCGTTCAAATGCGTACAAATATATGTATGTATGTATGAAACTGTATATGCGTGTGTGTGAGTGTAGAACATGTCAAAAACGTCGCTCACCTGTATTTAAGAAAGCGCTTGGGATCGTTGACAAACAGATCCTTGATGACGAGATCCTTGTTGTGGGCATCGTAGTACTCCTGGATTTTCTTGAAGATGGGCTCTTCGTTTAGGGGGGGCAGCGTACCGGCCATTTTCCTTTTGGAGGTATCGTTAACACACAGAAACAAAGACAAAGTTTAACTGCACAAGTCGACGATGAACGACGCTTTACTTAAATGTGATTATAACTGTATCTTGCTTAGTTGAGCACAAGTTGTGTGATAATCGAATCGGTGCAAGACGGCCGACAGCGCAGCTCCACAAAAACGCCGTTGTTATACTAAAATGAATGGTCTGAATGGCACCGCAATGGTAGTAGTCCTTTTCTTTCCACCACCAGCTGGAATTCTGTGTGCACCTTCAATGTCAAATGAAAAACAAGTGGCGGTGTTGCCACTTTGTGCAGTTAAACTGTTACAATTTCGAAAAAAAAACTAAAAAAAATTTCTGTTGTCTGCTTAGTATCAAATCAATCAAAATTTGTCAAAAGTACGTGAACATAAAACTTCCGATTTTCGAATAAAAACATATCGTAATTTATTTGCATCACCAAGGTGGCAGCACTACAACACTGGAGCTGCCAGTGTGTGAGAATTTGTGTACACAAATTCATTTTTATTTCTCTTATTTAATTATGTTTTGAAATTTTTATTTTTTTTTATTTGACTTACTATGGTGATGTTGGTAAAAGTTGTTTATAATTTTGACATAAATCGGCTGTAACGTGTGCGTCTATTTGGGTCGTATCGTGTATGGGCACTGAACTGCCCAACACTACAAAGATGGCGACGCGCTCGCTACTTGTTAATTAACAGTTTCAGTTGTTTTTTTTTCTTCCGAAAAGTAAAAAGTGAAATAAATGATGTAAACAAAATATGCAACACTTGCATGCAACAAATATTCATTATGTACAGCACAAATGTACACACAAACACCGAGAGTGAAGTGAAACAAATACAAACATTGCATAGGTACAGCAACAAGTGGTTCAAAGTAATTCGTTTCGTGATCAAAAACTTATAAATAATAACATAAACATGATTACACACATTTTGCACGGCTCACAATTAATAAATATGGACAGTGTATGCATTAAAAATCCAAATTAAACGCTAGCTTCACTGCACACGTAACCTTGTGAATACGCGTAATTCGGTGGCACTCTCAAACGCAGTGGCAAGGTGGTGTGGCAGCAGCATAAGCTGCAATTATGTCTATTTTTTAACAATGTTTATTCATTTACTTGCAGCGGCTAGCAAATTGTGCAAGAATACAGTTAATTTGAACGTCGGGCACGTCAATTCCAAACATTCAACATGGACACAACAACAACAACAGCTAACTGTAACTGCAGCAGCAGCAGCACTACTGCTGCTGGCAATGGTTGCCCCTGCACAACAGGTGGCGCAACAAATCATCACAACGAACAGCCGCAGACCAAGAGGCAAAAGATTGATACGAAACAAATACGTTTAGTTAGCTCCAAATCGCCGCCAGACATACTGGATGCCATCGATGCGAATGGCAACAATAAGAATCATCATCACTTGTGCTCATCCCTGTCCTCGTCGTGCTCCACCCACTCGCTCTCGGGCGGCAGCACCAACAACTCGCCCACAACGACGCCCTGCAACTCACGAGCCGCCTCCTATGCCCAGCTGCTGGGCGGCGTCCAAAACTTAGTCAACAACATCTTGCCACAAAGTAACGAAGGCACTGCCGATGAGGTGGATCGAGCGTCGCAGCTGGAATTGGAGGTGTCTACGCCACAGAAGTGCATGCTACCAGCCACCGGCTGCACTTCCTCCGCCGCCTCCGTCGTCGTCGTCGATGATATGCTCGAGTTCGAGCAATCCTTGACGCGCCAGTGCCTCTGCGGCGTATCGGAGCGCACGCTGCGGAAGCCCTTTCAGTCCCACTACTCCCACGACTCGAATGGCCAGAAGCGCATCGCTTACCTGCGGGAATGGCCCACCAACAAGCTGCTGCAGTTCCTCTCCAATCTGCAGCTACTCTTCGACATCTATTTGAAGCAAAACGCCAAGGGCTACATCTGCACACGGATCATGGATGTCTGCGATGCGCTCATACGCAACGACCACAAGCTCATCGATGAGATTATCGTCCTGGCCGGCTATAACAATACGTATGTGCAATTCCTGGCCGGACGTGTCCTGGCTGCCTTTTTGGTGATTGCCAAGCAGGAGCTGAACGACGAGTGGCTGCAAAAGATCGTGGATCAGCTGTTCAACTATGAGCTCCTGGATCATGCTGCTGTGCAAAAGATCCACTTCAGCCTGGACATTATCAAGCGCATTGTCGAGTGGAAGGATGTGGAACTGCACCCACTCGATGATGACACAAGCTCCTTGGCAACAGCGGATGCAGCCGTCAGCTATATGCACTTCCCGGTGCAGGATCAGCCGCTGGCCAGCAACTATTTTGCCGTGCAATTTCGTGATACCCTCGGAGACGCCCCCAACGAGGCGGACAGTTCGGAGGCCAGCAGCAATACGCCCGCCAACTATACACAGCCGAATGGCTGTCATGTGGTCGCCCTAACCGACTCGGAGAGCTTCGATACGACGCACCTGAAGTGTGTGACCATCCAGAAGCTGGAGCACAAGTGGCCCACGCTGGTGAAGAACATGTCGGAGCTGATGACGCCGCTGCATCAGGATCGCTCCGATACGGAGCACTGTGTGCTGAACTTCCTGCAGCTGTGGGAGAACATCATATCGGTGAAGGCGAATCTCTCCATAGACGAGACGCGACCCTTCTACGCACAGCTGGACAAATTCGAGCTCTTGCTCAATCACAATCTCTCCTGCACGGTGTACAAGCAGATGCTTTGCCTGTTCAATGAGGCGCTGTGCTATGGCTCGACGCTGGCGCTGCAGGACATGCTGCCGGAGGAGACGTGCAAGCTGGCGCATCAGATTGTCTGTCATGTGCGCAGCTTGCGCATACTCGAATCCTTGCCACGGCGCCAGCCACAAAATGTTGTCGGACTCATCGGCTATAATGGTGCACCAATTACTTATATGAGTGGCACACTCATCGGCTCAATGCAGCTGCAGCAGCAGCAGCAGGGAGCTGAGGATGCGGCAAGCATCATTGAGATGGACAAGACGGTGCTGCAGAAAATGGTGCTCTTGGTGCTGAAGTCGATAGCGGTGACCGTCAAGGAGATACGCAGCGATTCCTCGGATTCGTCCATCGATTCCACCGACTACGATGCCTTCCAGGACATTCAGCTCATTGAGCGTTCCATACGCGACGTGCTCAGCAAACTGGAGGCGTTCATCAAGCAGACGCTGGAATTTCATCCCGAATGCCATTTTAGTAAGATCCTCATCCATCTGTTCGATGATCAGGACGATCATCTGATCGAGGCGATGGTCTGCACCCTGGACGTCACGTCGGGCATCTCGTTTCGCAACAATGCCTTTCCGGAGCTCGTCGCCATGCTCAATCCCGTCTACACGTTCCTCGAGTTTCTCAAAATGACATCGAATAGCTCCGATCTGTTGCTCGATCTGCTGGTCAGCAATGAGACCTGCTTTCTCCTCTATCTGTTGCGGCTCCTCAAGTACATACGGATGAACTGGACGATGTTTGTGCACAGCTGTCACAGCTTTGGCATGGGCAATGCCATGCTCGACGAGGCGATGGGCGTCCTGATCCGTCTCCGCTTGCAAATATCCCGACTCGTGTCGCGCCAGCTGTATCCCTACGATATATCGCCGGTGCTGCGTCTGCTCGAGAGCTGCGAGAGCCTGTACGAGGGCAACGAGCTTAGTTAAAACTAAATCTTATGTATATATAAGATATATATATATCTTTATACCACAAAAGCCTTATGCAATTAAAATACGTAATTTATTTTTTGTATTTGTAATGAATATAGGAGAAAAAGAGAAACACAATTAGCACAAAATTCGATAACAGTTTTGTAGATTTGTCACATATACTTAAACACTAATACTTATGCACTGATACATCCTGCATAGACTCCTTCTTCTTTTTATCTCAATCTACATCTAAAAGTAGCAGCAAATTGGCCTCTCCAACTGCTTCTTCTATATATTGTTAGCAAAAGCAAAAAGCGAAACATTAATTTAGTCTAAGATTGTTTTAAATCTTGCCTTAAGTAGTATATATTATAGTAGTATATATTATAGGATGTATGTATGTGTGTACGTTTCTGGTAATACGGCTGCAATTTTTACTAAATGTGTGTATAGTATTTTGTATATTCTTAATAAAATTGCTTGGGCATAAGAATTATGTATTTTTTGTATGTTTCAAAAATGCCTTTTAAATAATTTAACGATACTCTATACTATGTATTAATTAAAAGCAAAACAACAAAACCATTAAGTAAATATATTCATTGTTCATATAAGTAAAGGATAAAAGGATTTCCTTAAATTCGTTGATAGTGTATTAGCAATTAAAATAGTATCATATCTGGAAACCTGTCCAGCTTACAGAGTTCATATATATTCAATTTGTTAATTTATATTCATTGTTCACATGTGTAAAGGATAAAAGGATTTCCTTAAATTCGTTGATAGTGTATTAGCAATTAAAACAGTATCATATCTGGAATCCTGTCAGGCTTGCAGTTTTCATATATATTCATTTTGTCACATGCGTAAAGGATAAGAGCATTAAGACATTGCATATCCTTAAATTCGTTGATAGTGTATCAGCAGTATTATATCTGGAATCCTGTCCAGCTTTCAGAGTTCATATATATTCATTTTTCACATGTGTAAATGATTAAAAGGATTAAGCCATTGCATTTCCTTAAATTCGTTGATAGATGAACTGGAATCCTGTCCAGCTTACAGAGATTGATTCATTAGATATTGTTTAGTGACGATTTATCATGCGAACCCTTCGCTTTAGCTCGTGTATCGTTGGAGTTGACAGCTGCGAAGGTGGCGCTGAAATTTCACCCAAATTTATAACCGATCCACGTCTGGCCAACTCGGGATGCAGAACAAGCGGAGAGACTTGTACAGTTTGATAGTTAATGCTGATGGGCACCGATAAACGCCGATCCATGCGCGACTCTGCAGAAGATATCCTTTTAAGCAACAAGACGAAACAGTAAGGCAAAAGTTTTACCCAGATTTTTGCGAGCATAATCAACATTTGTGGCCGGCTTGCGGATGATCTTGGGCTCGATTGGAATCTCTTCGCGCCGCATATAACGATCTAGCGATATAGATCGGCCCTCTGTGAATATATGGTGCCTGCTCTGCGTCAGAGCATCTACAAGGATGCGCGAGGGTAGATTAATATATATAATATGATCGTTAGTATATATACAAAAAGTGAGTGAAAAAAAACACACAAGTTTTGTGGATTAATAATACTATGTAAAATCATCACAGGAGTGCGAGAGAAAAGTTTTATTCTTAACATTTATTTGACGTACAACAGATTTCTATATAGGATATATATAAGTATAGGCACACATAGACATTCACTTAAAATTAGATTCAAAATACTTGTAAGACATTTAGAAATTGTGAAAGTGAGTGAGAGTAGAAAATTTTGATTGATTTGATTTTTAGACAGATATGTTTTTTAGGTAGATTTAGTAGATTTAGTTCACAACACATATATTACAATATATATATATTTGATTTGTTCCCTAGTTAGAAAGCATTCAGTTACATTAATCATGGAGCAATCCTTGTCTCAAAATTTAGGCAAACTTTTTGTTGAAATACCTTTTGATGCACGCCGATCAAGATGAGCTCGCTGTTCCTTCTGGTTCTGGGCATAGGATTGTAAGGAGCAGCGACGCAATCGCTTATCTGCCTTATTCTGCTGTTAGATAAAACAACATTAGCATTATAATATTATATTCAATATAAAGTTGTACGAATCTTACCATTTTATAATGTTGATTAATATCGGATGCTGCCTTTATCAGTAGATATATAAAAACCAGCGCAAATAAATAGATAATGGGTTCGGCTGTATTTGACTTTTTGGATATATCTTTCTTCTTGGTTCTGGATTTCTGTTTGTCATAAGGTTTTGCGGTTCTAACTTGCTTGCGTCTTAGAACAAGACTACTCGAGCTTTTCGGCTGACCTTTGGCATCCTTAAGTGTAAATGCTTCTTGGGTAAAAACTTCAATTGGTTGGCAAAAGTTGGGTTTCTGAATATCATCCATATGGGTTGCAGTTGGAGGAGGTTCCAAATTTAGTTGGTTGGCAGCAGCAACTGGTTTAAAATAGTAGTTGTAGTTGGTCTGTAGTCCGGCGAACATTAGATATATAGTGCAAAGCACGATTAAAACACCTAGAGAAACCACATGATGATGATTGTTGGATGCATCTCTCTTAGCTTGTTCCTCCCAGTTAGTTTCATTCCTCGATTCTGTTTGCATTTCCTCTCCAAGTTCAAATCAACTTATAACTAAATCTTCTATATTTGTTTGATGTGCGCAGGAAATATGTATCTACAATTCAAGCATCGCTTCGCTTGGGTAAAATCGATAAGCCAACTTGAGCATAATTAACCGGAAGGAGTTTTAACAATGATATATGTTCAATATATATATATATATATTTAACGATTTATTGTATTTTTTTTTCTTATTTTTCGTTAGTTTTTCTCTTTGTATAACTATGATTTAAATCTTTTTGAAAGATGCTCAAAAATATAAACACTGCGCAAAAGGGATGCGAACACGGATGTGCGTGTGTTTGTGGGTATGTGTGTACTTTCATTCACAATGGACAGGATAATCCTTTATACAAATTCCTTGCCGGCACACTTTTTGAAAAGCTTGACGTTAAACATGTTAATTGCTCGAGTATTTCTATAAAACAAAGGAAATTTATTTGCGTCTGTTACAGAAACAAGTAAGAAGGCTCTAGTCGAGAAATCCCGACTAGACTATACCCTGAACCCTATACTTTGCATACTTTCTTAACTTCAATACTCCATATCGCCGGTGTTTCTCAACCGATTTCAATAAAATTTTAACAGATTGTCATTATTTAGTCTAATCTTTTAAACTGCATCAAAAAAGTTTTCCAAATTCAAGATTTTGTTGTTATCGATCACATGTGTATATCGGAAACGGAAAGAGTTATCGAAAATTTAAAACAAACTTGTACTGCCTATCGTCTAATGTTTCAAACTGCATCACAAAGTTTTCGATATCCAAGATTTTGTTGTTATCGATCACATGTGTATATCGGAAACGGGAAGAGTTATCGAAAATTTGAAACAGTTTTGTACTGCGTAGGGATTAGGCGAGCTTATGTTCCAAATCTGGAGTCTCCAGCTCTTATAGTCTCTGAGATCGGACGGACGGACAAACGGACATGGCTATATCGACTCGGCTGTTGATGCTGCTCAAGAATATATATACTTTATGGGGTCGGAGATGCGTCCTTCTGCCTGTTACATACTTTTGCACAAAACCCTTATACCCTTTCGAACCATTTTCAATGGGTTCAGGGTATAAAAAGTGTTTCTCATATCATACCAGTGATTTCGAAGCTTGCAGATTGAGTTGTGTTTTGCATCTTAGCACTTTCAGCAATAGTTTGGCGCTTAAACATATTCGTGCGAAGACTTGGCTCTGCAAAAATAAGTTAAATATAATATACAGAAAGCAAATAATCATTATAATAATCAACTTCTTTACTTACTACGACGCATGCAGTTAAAGCCCTTCGGCTTAATATAGTTAGATAAAGTCCTTTCAGCACTTGTGACATTATCTATTGGAGCTGTCTCATTGCGATTTTTAGGACGAGCGCCATAGAGAATACTGCGAGCTGGAGATGCCATTAAGGATGTTGTAGGATTCTCTACAGCTGTACATGTGCTATTTGTTGCTTCTTGTTCATTGGCAGCATTGGCTTGATTTGGATCGGGCGTAAGGCTGCTATGTAGCTTACGCAATATGCTGCGTAATATTTTGAATCTCTTTAGGATGCGTTCAGGATGAACCTGCGAAGCGCACATAAGGATTGCTTTGCATTCACGTAATATGCGCACAAAGTTTTGCAAGTGTTCGGAACTCTGCGGAACTTTCCGATTGACTTCCAACTGAAAGTGTTCAAGCACAGAGAATCCCATTTGCGTCAAGTCATCGAGTTGATGTTTATCAAAGTGTTTCTCCGAGGCAATAATGCCAGCTGTAAGAATTTGCAAATAGCAGCCGACAAAAGCAGGAGTATCCATTATCTCGTGCAGTGCTTGCTTAAACTTGGACATTTCCTCCTTGAAGTGCTGCTCCAACAGCTCCGAATGCAAATCCGAGGCTGTGCCATATAGCGATGGTATTAAGCTGGTATCCAAATACTCAAACGAGGCAAGGCAGCTGCGAACTGTTGTTTTAACTAAAAAGGCAAAGGACATTATAAGCAAGGAAGAACACGTATGTTGAGTTGCACAAACTTTTCAGAGTTGGTGCGAATGCAATCGCAAAGATTCCAATTTGCGTGGCACGATCCAAATTGACATCGAAATCAGCAATAAGATCATCCGCTGCGGCTTCCGCAGTTCCAGTGCTACGCAGTATATTGCGTACTCTATCAACGGACAGCCTTTGAAAGTCCAGAAAGCAAGTGTATACGAGACGCAGCAATGCCTCATTCATGTACTCCTCCAGTTGATGCAGTGCCTGCTCCAAAGTCATGGCTCTTAGTTTTTGATTCGAATTGTTAGGCCGATCTAATTGGAATTCCTCTTGAAAGTAACTGCAATCGCGCATTACCTAAAAAAATATAAACAAATGTATTTTAAATACTCACAAGTTGATCAACAAAACTTTACCTTCTGACAAAGTGCACTTAAGGCTTTCTTGTCCTGCTGCAAGGCGACATTGGCAAAGGACAATGCTTGGCCCAGTAACAAATCTATTTGAAGTTTTATTTGCTTGCTTAAGGCAAGAGTATCATGCGGCGACTCTATATGGTTGCTTCTATCCTCATTGTATATGGTGAACTCAGACAAAGCATCGAGAAGTAAGTCGAGTAGTTTTAGGAATGAAATGCCTTCTGTGGCATGTGTTCCCCTTGCCTCCAAGGGTGTCAAGGCGACGCACAGGCGTTGCAAGCAAACAGTTATGCGGTCCACGAAATGATGATGGCTAGCCTGATGTAAAGTATATGTATTAGCGATGCCAATTATAATGTTGTGCCTTACCTGAATCTTTGTGCCGCTGGCGGCTTCAGTTTGTAGGGTATATTCCAAGTGCTTAATGCATAGCATTATTTGCGTTAGGCACAAACAGATTATTTCCAGCGAATCATGTTCTATTTGAGTACTTATATGTTTTTGCAGCGCATTCGAAAAGTCCAGAAATTCGGCACAAAAATCCTGTCGAAAAAAAAACACAAATGCATATTAGAATAAAAAAAAAAAAACTCTGTTAAATTTATTACGTTGAGCCAGCTTATATCGCCAATATGCTTGGGTTCAGCACAGTTTAATAATCGCAGACATAACTGCAGTTGAACTTTCAACGCATGCATGTTAATAACTTCACTTGTTGCACATGCAAATTAAAATGCACACAACAAAGGCTTTTCAAAAGTGTAGCTTGTCGTTGGCACAGTCTGGCAACACTGGCTTTTGACATTAGTGTTGCCAGACTTGCCAAACGCGTCTGACGTACAGACGCAGACGTACACTATTTTCGATAGCAAAAAATTGTAGTATTCCTTTATGCATTAAAAAAAAATTAATTTTTAATATCTATGCGCAACGAGCCAATTAGCGGCTAATAACTTAAACCAAACCCCTCTGCGTCACACACACTAAGCAGATACGAGCAGGCAAGACAACTAATCAAGTAAATTGTTAAAAAAAAAAAAAGACACAAGTGCAAGAGAAGAAAAATATGAGCACGTCAAATGCAAGCCGTAAGGAAACGGAACGTACGAAATTGATGCAGGAAAAATGTCAAACACTTTTAACGCAAATGCTACGTGATGATGACAATAAATATTGTGTTGATTGTGATGCCAAAGGTTAGTGCATGTATATATTCATAAATATGTATAAATATTTAGAGCAAAAGTGTTATACAAATATGCATATTATCTTATTCGTCGAGGGGTTAACGTTTTTGCATATTTTTGCTTTTGTAATAAGAGCACAATTTGCTTTAATTAAGGGCGTCGCACTTAACGAAAAGGTTCAGGGCGTTCCCCCCACCCCTTGGCATGGTGAGTGGATAAGTTGATACCGTTAACCACATAATAAATGTTCCTCTGTATATTAACATTTGCTGTATGTGTACATTAACATTTAATGTTATATATTTAGAATCACGAGTAAAGTACCTAGATAAGCCATAACTAACTTATTTTATCGTATTTCTTAGGTCCCCGCTGGGCATCATGGAATCTGGGCGTATTCCTGTGCATACGCTGCGCCGGAATCCATCGGAATCTGGGCGTACACATATCGCGCGTGAAGAGCGTTAATCTGGATGCCTGGACGCCCGAGCAGGTGATCTCGCTGCAACAAATGGGCAACTCACGCGCCCGTGCCGTCTACGAGGCACAGCTGCCCGACGGCTTCAGACGTCCACAAACGGATACGGCGCTCGAGAATTTCATCAGGGCCAAGTACGAGCATAAAAAGTATTTGGCACGCGAGTGGGTGCCGCCGTCGCCGCCAAAAGTGGACTGGGCCAAGGAGATCGACGAGGAGCTGGAGCGTCAGAAGCGCAAGAAGAAATCGGCTCAAACCAGTTTGAACATTTCAAGCGCCATGGACAAGAGATCATCCTCGACGACGACCACAGCGAAAAGCTCACCACTGCCGGCGCCATTGCCCAAGCCCAAGCCGAATCAGGTGGGTGGCGGCTGCAGTCCAAAGACTTCGCATCGCGTGCAAAACACCAGCAGCATTAGTGCCGCCGGCGGCGAAAGTGATCTCTTGGGCCTGTCGTCGCCAACGAAGCCAATTGTGGCCGTTGGCGTCCAGGATCTGCAGAACGATAGCTTTACCAGCTTTCTGAGCGCCAGCAGCAATGTGAGTCCCGCAAAGACAAATGGCGATGCGACTTCGCTGTCGATGCCAGCCAGCCAGCCGAACTCCTTGGCCCAGCAGGAGCAGGACTTCTTCAGCCAGGGCACGCTGAACGCTGGCAACGATAAGGATCAGTCGGGCAAAATGTCCAAGGACAGCATATTGGCGCTCTACGGCAACACACACACTCCACAACAACAACAACAGCAACAACAAATGAGCTTTGGCGGCTTCACGGGCATGGCACCCGGCGGCTATATGCATCACCAGCAACAGCAGGTGCCCCAACAGACGCACCATCACCATCATCATCATCAGTTCATGACACCGCCAAACTCCGTTAGCATGTACAATGCACCGGTCATGGCCGCACCAAATGCGTTCAGCAGTGCCCCAACTGCCCCAATGAATCTGGGCGCCAATGTTAGCTTTGCTGGCCAATTTCCCACTGCTAGCTGTAGCCCCTATATGGTCGGCCAGGCACAGGGTACACCACCCCTAAATCTAATGCAGACCAATCAGAGTTTGCTCAGTGGCATGCAGCTGTTTGGTGGCGCCACAGCAGCGCCACCACCACAATCGAGCACCCAACAGCAGCTGGGCCTTGGCATGAATCTGATGCAGCCGATGCCAAGTGGTTATCCAGCGGCAACTGGAACTACCGCCAGCTCAGCAGTGACATCCAACTTGAATCAGCAATTTGGCAACCTAAATATCGGCAATGTTTGGCAATAATTACCCAAAAATTTGTTTGAATTGTTAAACGTAATAACTTTTTGTACCTACTTGCCGACAAGCCAGTGTTTTGGGTTTTGAGTTTTTGAAAGATCTGTATTAAATAGGTGAATTCTGTGTATTCCTCTCCTCACAACCCGCTGTTTATTTGTTAATAAGACATTGTATAAAACTGTCAAGAGCTGCCGACTTAAAAGAGTACATACATATATATATATATATATACGAACTTGTACATGAGTACATAAACACATTCATACGTATAACCAAAATTTACACATTAAAATCCACAATTTAAGATGATATGATATGAACCTATCTATATGTTCATTCAGCCATTTGTACGTACGTATATATTTCGACGCTCTATTAATATCGGGAGAGTAAGAGTATTTGGCATGAGTACTTGTAAGTTATATAGTTTATCCTTAGCAGAACTATGTATGTATATGTCTTTCAATACCTAATTGAAAAATTCGCAGTATCAAATACGTATGTACTTCTATTTATAAGTGCATAAAATTTTAATAAATAAATATTCATTAACTATACACACAACAAATAAAATATAAATTGTTTTTATTTAAAGCTTACCACAGTCAAACGCAATATGCTTTTAATAAATAATGCATTTAAACTCGATTTTTCAGTATTTCTATTTTTATTTCCATCAAAATTTACATCTGAGCCTAAGTAACGCTCGATCTTTTTGTTAGCAACAACATTTGCGAGAGAGGTTTCCACTCTTGTTATTTCTTTTCGCACTTTGTCATATTAAAAAAAAATGAAAATAGATACTGAAAATGAAATAGATACTGCCCGATTTTACTGCGCACACCCCTCCGCCAACATTTTAACGCGTCAACTTCAACAACAACAAAGTCAAATAAATTTTTATTTCCATAAACATTTACATCTGCGTTTTCTATTAACTTGAATTTGAGCCTCTGTAACGCTCGAACTTTTTGATAGCAGAGTTTTCCACTCTTGTAATTTTTTTCTTTCGCTTTTTGTCATATTAATGCAGCCTAATTGAAAATTTAAATAAATAAATATTCATTAACTATACACACAAAAAAAAATATATAAATTGTTTTGATTTAAAGCTTTGCACAATCAAACGCAATATTCTTTTAATAAATAATGCAAACTAGATTTTTTAGTATTTCTATTTTTATTTCCATAAAAATTTACATATGTAAGCTCGAACTTTTTGATGCGAACAACATTTACGAGAGAGGTTTCCACTCTTGTTATTTTTTTTCGCTTTTTGTCATATTAATGCAGCCTAATTGAAAATTTAAATAAATAAATATTCATTAACTATACACACAAAAAAAATATATAAATTGTTTTGATTTAAAGCTTTTCACAATCAAACGCAATATTCTTTTAATAAATAATGCAAACTAGATTTTTTAGTATTTCTATTTTTATTTCCATAAAAATTTACATATGTAACGCTCGAACTTTTTGATGCGAACAACATTTGCGAGAGAGGTTTCCACTCTTGTTATTTCTTTTCGCACTTTGTCATACTAATGCAGCCCTGACAATGGAATAGATACTGCCCGATTTTACTGCGCACACCCCTCCGCCCACATTTTAACACGTCAATTTCAACAACAACAAAGTCAAATAAATGTGAAACGTAAAATTTTAAGAAAATTCATTTGATACAATATACAAAATATATATGAGCGAAATGGAAAGCAACGAGGAGGTGGCAGGGGCCTCACAGCCTGAAAACACCAACGAAATTCGCGAACGCAAATCCACAACAACAGCAACAACAACAACAGCAACAGATGCAGACAAAGATAAAAGGAACAACGAGCTGTCCACGAAGGAAGCGTATTTCGCGAGCCTCACCGAATGGGCCAAACAAGCAGCAGTCATGCAAATGTTTCCCAACTATCTGCTCGCCAACTACAACTATCCGCAAATGCCATTCCCAGCCGCTGCTAACAATGAGCAACTAATCCCAAATCCTGCCAACTTGCAGGCACAGGGAGCGCAGGCAGTGCAGGCAGCGCAGGCAAATGTGCCTGCGGCTGGTGTGCCCACCTTTAATCGCTTTCGCATGTTGGACGAGGTGCAGCAACAGGATGTTATCCGCAGGGTGGGCGGCCTTGAGATGGTTGTTGCACCATTCTGGAAACGTTTTGTTGCCGAGGCCATAGATATGTTTATATTGTTTTTGTTAAAAATAATCGCAACCTTTGCACTGTTCCATCTCTTCAATCTGGACATCAACAAGGAGGTGATGCGCAAATCCCTAGACGACGAGGATCTCTTCGTGAATGTCATGGATCTGGCCATGGACTTGTTTTCGATGTCGTCCGACCTGCTGCTCATCGAGCTGATCACCAAGCTCATGGTCTGCTGCTATGAATGCCTGTGGACAACCTATTTCGATGGCTCCACGCCCGGCAAATCCATCATGAAGATTCGCATACTCTACGTGGAGGCCGTGTTGCCCTTGCAGGCGCCCGTTATGCCGCAATTCGTATTCCAGGCACAGCGCGAGCCGGTTCGTGCCGTACTCTATCCGGCGGAGGTGCCCAGCTTGCTGCGTTCATTGATGCGTGCATTTGCCAAGAATCTGGTCATGACACTGCTCTTTCCCATTTGCGTGGTGATGATCTTCTTTAAGAACAATCGCACCGCCTATGATATATTCACAAAGACCATTGTGGTCGAGGCGAATCCAAATCCGAACGCTGCAGTTGCTCGGCCACATCAACAGTAGTCATACACCGTGCGGCACTGCATCCAACACATATATATATACAATGCCAAATGTCCGTATGGTAGATTAAGGGACTGGTCCTAAAATATATTCGTTATATTATTAAATAAATCTGAGTGTAACATAAACTATGGGATTAATTTATTGAATGCAACTATTTAACGTGGACATTTTTGAGGGATTGAGCAATGACAGTGCCTTTGCCGGGCACATGCAGTGGCGACCCCTTGAAGCAGGCGACCAGCTCACCATTGGTCATCAGATCTGGAGCGCAAGTTTCGAAAACTTTCTTCTTGGGATTCAGCTGTGCGTCCGGCTGACGTGTGTAGCCCTCGCAATGCACCAAGTCACCGGGCGTGGCGCCGGCGGGGGGACTTAGTACCTCAACTTTGTCGGGCGTGGAGGCGCACATGACCATTGCTTCGGAGGTGATGCCACGCATTTTGGCCGGCTTCAGATTGCAGAGCACAACGACCATGCGATTCTGCATCTCTTCGAGGGGCACAAACTTAACCAGACCCGAGACAACAGTACGTGGAGCTGGCTCGCCGCAATCGATCTTCTCCAGGTATAAGCTATCCGCATCCGGATGGCGTCCGACTTCAACTATTTTGCCCACGCGCAAATCTAAGCGACCAACGTCAATGGGTGCCTCGGGCACAGCATTTGGCTTCGCAGCGGCGGGTTTCTTCTTCTCTTTGGGTGCTGTTGCTGGGGCTTTCGATTCAACAGAAGCGGCAGCAACTGGTGCAGGTTTTTCGGTGGTTTCAGCTGAACTGGGTCCATTGGTACACATTCCACGGGCACCTGTGGCAGCTCCTGGAAGCGGTATCTGTTTCTTGCCATTGCGTACTTCCAGTTGTACTAGTTCTGCCAGAGCCACCTCGATTTCCTTTTCCAACACTGCGTTTTCGGCAATAAGTTCCTGTTTCTGACGCTCCGCCATTTCATTTTGTAGAGCCGACATCTAAAATATATTATTATTAATACTTTTGTGTGCGTATATATGTGCATACTGTACCTCAGATCTTATAGATTCAATGAGGCTTTCCACACGATTATTGTTGTGAACAATTTGCTGCAAAGCATCCATATTAATTTTTCTTCTAAAGCGATCCCTAGTTAAGTTTAGTGCAATTCTGCATGTGGCAGCCAGCATAGTGTTACTCAGACGAGGGCTGCAATACAATATCGATAACAAATAATCAACTCTCCGCTGGGGAATGCACCTATCGATACTTACCGATATCAAACCATCGTTTGATTAGTGAGAATATATATATGTATTTATGCCACAACAATTATTGCAAATAATTGAACTTGTACAAATAATAATAATACAAACGGTTGATAAATAGTATTTGTACTAATGGATTACGGTTACGACCAAATCGGCGTGTCGGAGGACATTTTAAGTACGCCATACGAACATTATTGTGTTGTTGTTTTTGCAAACTTTCTCCATTTTTGTTTTGATATATATATGTATGTTAATTGGTATATTTGCTTAAGGTGTTTACGATACAGGCCCTGCGCGCAACGCGGAGCATTATTCACCAAGTTTCAACGGCTTTAATATCGGCTCAACTGATGCTGACTATGTTGCGAGTCCAATTCCGATTCTCGCTGACGGTGGAGAAAACTTTGGTGTCTCCACGGTGGCCTTTGATGACTATGAAGAGCTGCTCTGGATGGGCAATCAAGGTGTAAGCACGCTGTGTTTGATCTTTTCTGTATTTCTTGATTATTTGTTGTATTATACTTTGGCAGGGACACGTTACCTCGTACTACACGAGCTCCTTGCAAAAATACACATCCTTTCAAGTGCATGCCAGCGACATTGTGCGACAGATTATCACAGTCGACTCCGGAGTGCTAATCCTTACTCAGACCTCACTGCGCCACCAGATACGCCGCGGATTACCAAAGTTTACCCACAAGTAAGAGTAAAGTTTTTGTAATCTCCATTTGATCCAAAATACGTTTTGTAACTAGATCCAACAATATGGTGGAAATGGTGTGCATGCTGCAGCTATCGCCACATCGCTTAGTTATGGCCGGTCTGCAGGAGGAGCTCATTGACTTTGACATGCGCACTCTCAAGGAGACAAGATTGGAGCATGTTGGTTCAGCCGGTTGCACCGTGTTGCGCAAGAATTCTCGTTATCTATTTGCTGGCGACCAGTTTGGCACCGTCACCCTGAGGGATTTAAACACACTGAGTGTGGAGCACACAATCAAGACGCACACGAACAGTCTCTCGGACTTCGATGTGCAGGGCAACTATCTGATATCGTGCGGCTATAGCGGACGACAAAATAACTTGGCCATCGATCGTTTCCTCATGGTCTACGATCTGCGCATGCTGCGCCTGATCTCGCCCATACAAGTACTGATCGATCCGCAAATGCTACAGTTCTTACCCTCGCTGACGTCCCGTCTGGCCGTCGTTTCCAGCTATGGCCAATTCCAGCTGGTTGACACCGTGGAGCTCAGCGAGCCGCGCGTCTCCATGTATCAAATCAATACGAATGGCAGCCAATGCTTGAGCTTTGACATCAGTTCATCCTCTCAGGCCATGGCCTTTGGCGATCAGTCGGGCCACATAAATACCATTACCTCCGTACAAACGGCTCAGCCGCAGTTCAATGCCTTTTCGCGCAACACCGAGTTTGCGGACGTGGTGCCACAATTGCCCATGGTACCGTTGACGGATACAAATTTCCCATTGTCGTCGGTCATGTTGCCGCATTTGACAACTGGTTCGCGTTGGTTTGCCGACTGGCCCGAAGAGCTATTGCGTTATGGCTATCATCGGCCAAAAACCATTGATGCTGACGTACTTAACAATATGAAAATGCAAGGACCAATTGGCTACTCGCCCAATCCCAGGACCGCGCGACGCAATCAAATACCCTACACCCTTATCGAGCCAGGTCAGGGCGGTGTCGGCAGCACCAATGCCAATGGCAATGCGGCAGCTGCAAAAGCCGAGAGCGGCGTTAAAATCATACCACGTCGATATCGTAAAGTGGAATTGAAATATACAAAGCTGGGTACGCAGGACTTTGATTTCGAACAGCATAATCAGACTTGCTTTGCCGGACTCGAGGCAACCTTGCCCAATTCGTATTGCAACGCCATGTTGCAGGTAAGTCTAGATAGGCTTAATATTGTCGCAACTAATTTTAATATAAACTTATTGTAGATTTTGTACTTCACGGATCCGCTGCGTATGAAGCTGATTGGTCATACGTGCTCAAAGGAATTCTGCTTGTCCTGCGAACTGGGCTTCCTGTTTCACATGCTGGACAAAAGCACTGGTTGGTTTTCCTTCTACGACTACGCTTTAAAAAATAATGTGTATTAGATGTCAACTCATTTTAGCTTCGACGCCCTGCCAAGCCAGCAATTTCCTGCGTTCGTTTCGAACCGTTCCTGAAGCTTCAGCTTTGGGCTTAATACTAACTGATCGATCGTCGAACGTTAATCTAATAAGCTTGATTCAGGCAAGTATTTGCTGAAACAGTTATGAATTATTGGCTAACTCTTTCATGCATTGCAGAACTGGAATCGTTTTATCCTGCATCAAATGCATTATGAAATTCTGGATTCGGGCAAAAACTCGGCTTTTAATGGTAGCATAAACTCCTCATCAGTCGGTAACTATTAGCTTTGCTGCCACTTAAACTTCGAGAACCGATAAATATATATATTATTTGCAGCAGAAAGTATGTGCACAACAGATAGTTCGGAATTGTTTGAATCCATATCGGGTCAGTATTAAAAAAAAGAAGAAAAAATCATATCGTAATAATTCCCATTCGTATACTCAGACGAAAGCTCCAAGGATGAGGAACGAGAGCGTTGTAAGATCAATGCAGAAACTGATATCAGTTCCATATTTGGTACCAAGCAGATTTGCATAAACAGATGCATCAAGTGCCAGGCAGAGGTATTATAAATTCAACAATCTATCCTATCATGATCCTAATAACATGTTAATTGTTACAGAAATCCAAGGAGAACATTCTGCTGGCCTGCAATCTGTCGTATCCCACACACATCAAGGACAGTGAGCAGCATTTTGATTTTGGAAATATACTTAAGCGATCGCTCAGTTCGGAAAAGAATATACAAGCCTTTTGCGAAAGCTGTAAGAAGTTTTCACCGACCAATCAAAGCGTTAAGGTAATGAGATTTATCATTACAATATATATTATTATAACTAATTGAAATATGTCCTGTTTCAGGTCTCATCGTTACCACAAGTACTGGCTATTAATTGTGGCCTGAACAATGAAAAGGATATCAGCTTTTTGAAGCGCCAACTGAACCGTTCCACAGACAGGCCAACGGCCGAGACAGCATCCCTAAGCACCAGCAAGCCGTGTCGTTATGGCATAAACTGTTCACGCAGCGATTGCCACTTTATGCATCCAGATCGGTTTGTTCTTGTATCATCAAGAAATAACTAAAACTAAACTAAACTTTAATTCAATTAGCAAATCGCCGTCGCACACAAACCAGCCGAGCAACAGTTCGCCAAGTGCTCGACAGAAATCCTGGTTTCCATTGACCTTCAATATGGGCATCAGTGAGACGGGCGAGCTGAGCGTCAAATCGCCCACCGCAAAATCAGAACAGGATGAAGAGGATGAGGAACAGCAGTTACCGGAGCAGCCAGCTGAAACCAAATGCCAAGATCAGCGCATGTACGCCCTCCACGCAGTTGTCTGTCAAATTGACGATGGCAACCAAAAGAACCTCGTTTCGTTGGTGAACGTTCGTCAGAAATATCATTCAATGAAGGATGCCACTGAGGAGACGCAAGAGCAGTGGTATATATTTAATGATTTCAGCATTTCGCCGGTGGCACCACAGGAATCTGTGTGGTTTACCCTGGACTGGAAGGTGCCTTGTGTGCTCTTCTATCGGACTCTGGATGAGAATGAGCTAGACACACTCGATGCCAATGTCGAGGATCTGCCAACAACACCAGCCAAATGTACTGATGCAATCAGTACTCCCACCAATCCGTTCTTGCAGGTAAGCAATTCTATTACGTTAATCCAACTAATCCTTAACGTTTTACTTTTGAATTTGCCAGGACATTTTAAACCCGGCAACGAACAACCTCAGCACAGATGCAACATTGAAACCTCTTCAGGCAAATGAGATGCCCCAGGCAAGTGATTTAATTGCCATGGATGCCGAGTTTGTAACACTGAATCCGGAGGAAAACGAAATACGTCCGGATGGCAAAACGGCGACCATCAAACCGTGCCACATGAGCGTGGCGCGTATTTCCTGCATACGTGGCCAGGGCCCCGATGAAGGGGTTCCCTTTATTGACGATTACATTTCGACACAAGAGAAGGTCGTCGATTACCTAACGCAATTCTCGGGCATCAAGCCGGGCGATCTGGATGCCAACTTTAGCAATAAGCGTTTGACCGCCCTCAAGTATTCGTATCAGAAATTGAAGTTTCTTGTCGATGTGGGCGTCATCTTTGTGGGCCATGGCCTAAAGAATGATTTTAGGCGAGTTTAGCCAGCTGATTATAAGTTTATAGCATTAATCTTTATATATATTTGTAGGGTTATTAATATCTATGTACCTTCGGAGCAAATTATCGATACGGTGCATCTATTTCATTTGCCACACCATCGAATGGTCTCCTTGCGCTTTTTGGCCTGGCACTTCTTGGGTGTGTATTCTATATATTTTATTAGCCATAATATCGCTTAATCGTATGTGTAACAGGCACGAAGATACAATCGGAAACGCATGATTCGATTGAGGATGCTCGCACAACACTCCAACTCTATAAGCATTACTTGCAACTGCAGGCTGAGAAGAAGTTTACACATGCTTTGAAAACATTATACGATCGTGGCAAGCAGCTGCAGTGGAAGGTTCCCGAGGATTAAGTGCACACCCCACCGACCAGGCCAACTTCGTAACTGATTCCATTTAATGCTAAGCTTCACACGATCTGGATTGACATGCCCACAATAAAATCAAACTAATATATATATTTTTAATATCAGACTGCGTTGCATATACTATATAGTACCAGCTATAATTATTTATAACTTAGCCAGAACATTGAAAAGGAATCGAATTCTAATGCAAAACCGGTTTCTGATTCCCACTAAAACAAAGTTGAACGCTGCTACATGTTTATTTTACGAGCTTGATCAACAACAACACACACATACATATACATATATATATATGTATAGGAACACATACTTATATGCTGTGTGCAGTTGACTTGTTCTGGCTAGATTAATAACTAAACTTGTTCGTTCGCATTGGGTATTGCCCGTCTGATTACTTTGTGTAATCATTTAGAATGAGAACAAAAAAAAGCATTGAAGAGCTTATATATATAATATAGTATATATATCTGTATATGTATGTGTGTGTATATGAGTGTTAGTCGTGGAATCGATTGCTTTATTTTGACATATTTAGCAGATAGCTTCAAAAATTGTCACAAAACGTAGGGAAATTTTGCATCTCAATGGTAAATTAAGTACTATATAGCTGTGATTCGATGTGATCAGCAATCAAACGCCTTGAATTTCCCCAACGCTGCCGATCTAAAAACCGAGCCGAGCAACGTTGGGAAACTTTTTCCCCCTGGCTTCGGCAGCAGCGACTATAAATACCGGATCAGGCGACGCAATTGAGCCAGTCGACAAGATGGGAACACAGACAATACTTGGATTAAGCGCTTTGCTCTTGCTCTGTGCGGGTAAGAAAAATTCTAATAAATAATAAATATTCGAATGTTGACCTTTACGGATTTTGTGATAACGTTCCGTAGCCGCAAGTGCACAGCAAACCTATGATGGACGGAATGGACCGCACGTCTTTGGTCCGCCCGGCGAGCAGGTGTATATACGGGGTCAGAATGAGGGCGCCTATCAGGTGCCCGGCGTGGGTGGCACATTCCAGAATGCTCCGGCGCAGGGACAGCATGTCTATACGGATGAGCAGGGTACCACGTACGTGAATCAGAGGAAAGGTGCCGGACGACCAGGTAAATATCAAATACTCTACACCAATAATAACAACTAACTCAAATATCAATTGTCCTTCAGGTGGACACAGCATAAGTGGTCCTACGCTGGTTGCCCAGCGTGGACAGACGAGTAATCCCGCTCCCTTATCATATCGTCCACGTCGTGGCGTCATCGTCAGTCGTCCGGATCGTGTGGTTATAGCTGGCGACGGTAGCACCTATGTGGGTCGTCGCGATCGCCGTGACATTCACGTAGCGCGTCCGGACCGTACCGTAGATTACGGCAGCGATGGTAGCTACAATATTCAGCGTGCTCGTCGGGACATTCACGTAGCGCGTCCAGATCGTACCGTAGACTACGGCAGTGATGGTAGCTTTGTTGTTCAGCGTGGTAGACGCGGTGTCCAAGGCGACAACTTTGTGGCACGCGGCGATCAGGCCTGTATATGGAACGGCAGTGTCTCCGTATGCAAACGTCCGGATGGACGCACCGTATCCATTGACAGCAATGGCAATGTCATCACCTCCGGTAGTCCCAATGGACGTGGACCACAACACGTAAGTGCAAGCATTTCCCAACTCAAATATATCACTAATGAAAAATCTATCTACTCTGCAGTATTCCGGCTAGAGCAAGATCGGGCGATAATTGGAAAATGTTGAAAAATCAAATAAATTAGTCTTATCTAGCGAGTTTTACATATGTAGATGAGAATCTTTAAATACCCTATGTTTCGTTGGTTTCTTTATGTGTCACATAGCGAATAAATTAAATCCGCGTTAAGTGGCAACAATAAAAATCAAAGTTAAGAGTATGCAATATTCGTAGTCTTTAAAGAAGTCATAGAGAACAAGTAAGAAGGCTCTAGTCGACAAGACTATACACTGAACCTTATACTTAACGCGTACAGTCACTGCTTGCAAGTATGTGTGAGTGTGTGTGTGTATACGTGTATAGTGCATACTTGAGTTAACTTCAATGTTCCATATCTCCGGTGTTTCTCAACCGATTTAAATAAAATGTTCACAGATTGTCATTATTTCGTCTAATCTTTCAAACTGCATCATAAAGTTTTCCAAATTCAAGATTTTGCTGTTATCGATCACATGTGTATATCGGAAACGGGAAGAGTTATCGAAATTTTGAAACAACAAATTATCATTATTTCGTCTAATGTTTCAAACTGCATCTCAAACTTTTCCAAATTCAAGATTTTGTTGTTATCGATCACATGTGTATATCGCAAACGGGAAGAGTTATCGAAAATTTAAAGCAAACTTGCATTAGGCGAGCTTATGTTCCAAATCTGGAGTCTCTGGCTCTTATAGTCTCTGAGATCGACATACGGACGGACAGACTGACGGACAGACGGACATGGCTATATCGACTCGGCTGTTGATGCAGATCAAGAATATATATACTTTATGGGGTCGCAGATGCTTCCTTCTGCCTGTTACATACTTTTGCACTAAACCATTATACACTTTTTACCCATTTGTTCAGGGTATAACAGTTTTGGCAAGCAATGACAGTTTTAAATTTAGAAACCCAGCACTGTTTGTTGTTTTTGCTTGGTGGTAAGAGTTGCCAGAGGGTTTTGCACAGTATGAAACTGTAAATGGTATATATATATATGTATGTATGTATGTGTGTGTGTGTACACAAAAACAAACATTTGTATTGACATTTCGCTCTCTGACGTTTGTCTCAACGAAAATAAAACTGAACATTTGGAAATTTGTAATACGAAATTGGGGAAGAAAAGAATTTGTGTAATTCTTATCAGATGGAAGCGGTTTGTCGTTTCTTTCGCACCAATTACATATTGGCCAACTGCGAGGATGCGATCAGCAAGAAGGCATTCTCCTTGAATCTATCCCACTACCAAATGGCCGAACTGCCCGGGATAATCGAACGTTGCGAAAGCCTAATGAAACTGTTTCTCAACCAAAATAAACTCACTAAGGTAAGTTGAATATGAATATAAGGATTACAAGTTTCAATATATATTCTTTGCAGGTGCCCAATAGCTTGGGTAATCTGATACGCTTGCAAGTTCTGGCACTGGACTACAACCAACTGGATGAGTTTCCCACGTGCATCTGTGAGCTGGTCAGATTGAAGTTTCTCAACATCAGTTGCAATAATATTGGTAGCCTGCCGCCGGAACTGGGCCAGCTGACAGCTCTGGAGACCTTCTGGTGCAATAACACTCAACTAAGAAAGCTGCCCGCCGAAATCTCCAACTGTGAACGCCTGGAAACACTCGGAGTGCGTGGCAATCGTTTGAAAACCTTGCCCGATTCGCTGGGCAAACTGTCCAGCCTGCGCTGGCTGACGGCCGAGAACAACGAGCTGCGCGATATGCCACAATCAGTTGGCTTGCTGCACAATCTAATGCATCTGAATGTGAAGGGCAACCGATTAAAGCAAGTGCCTGGCATGCTAATCTCCATGCCCAAGTTGAGGTTCGTGTTTTTGAACGACAATCGAATTGATGAAGTGCCAGCTGAAGCCGATTTGAAGCAACTGCAATTTGTGCGCATGTTAAACTTGTCCAGGAATCCCATTAGCACACGGCCGGAGCTACAGCAACTGGCTCAAGTAAGTTGAAAGTTAATGCGTTGCTTGATTAAACTGTTTCATATTTACAGAGCCAGCCACATATCTATGTGGATGAGGCATGCCAGGATTCCAGACAACAACAACAGCACGATGAGGTGCCAATCGATGAGCATCCCGAGGCTGAATCCTCCTCATCCGACTGGGAGCATAGCGCACGCACCAGTCAATTGGATAGCTCCGATGAGAGCTCCTTGGAGAATACAATTGAAGATATTGGCGTAATGCTGCCGGAGATGTCGCGATTCGTAACAACTTTCTAAACCAAAAAATATAAGAATCTTTTTGCAAATTTGTTTATTTCTGCTTTGCATGTGTGTGTGTGTGTGTGTTGTGGTGTGTGCTTGTGTGTAAAAAAAGGAACGTTTAAAAATGCGCTTTGAATTTAACAGCTATTTGCGTCAATGTGACCAAATCGTTGCATTTAACTGGACATTTTCTTGATTAGCTCCTCATCCTGCATTGACATGGCCGTCAGCTTCTTGCCAATTTTCTCGTGTATATCCAAATACTTGGCAACACATCTGTCAATGCACACCATTTCGCCCTTGCCTGTATTAATATTGAAATTTTAATAACTTAACAAGTTTATATAGTTTTTTTTTAGTTTGAACTAACCCAATTCGGATTCGCCGTAGCGCGGCGGAATACACTTTTTGTGACAGGCATTTGTCATGCGGTTATATAAATCCGACATCATTTCAATTTCCATTTCTTGCATCAGCTGCAATTTAGCCTGGTCGGCCGAGCTTATTTGTGGCATCGCCATTATTTATGTATTTTCTGTGTGTTGTTTGTAATGTTATTTATATATGTATGTATTTTTTTTTATTTTCCTAATCGAAGCGCCTGTCGGAAATAGTGTGATCGTATTCGCCGTGGTTTGCTTTTTTCATGCGGTCTCGCACACGTAACGTCTCGGATCTGCGGCCTTCGACCGACCGTTTTGACAAAACAAATGCGTATATACCACCAACGGTTAACACAGCCCTATTAAACACACAAATTTTAACTGATGTTACAGCGTTTTTAATGTTACACTTATTGTACAAACCAACAAACACCAATTCGACCAGCGTTCCCAAGCGGCATTGTCAATGTGCGCAGTGTGACTGTAAATTGTCACCACAAAAATACCAAATTCCTTGAGATTGTGCTAATCGATTAGTGTTATCGATACTTCACAATTTTACGCGCTCTGCTTTTAATAAACATTTTATTTGAAATTTCTTTATTGACAGTGCATCACAAACTGTTCTATTACAATATATGCGTAAGTTTATTTAACAAAATAATCTATATTATAAAACTAATAAACAAACATATAATAAATAAATACAACAACATAATTAACACAGTGTCAAATACAACTAACCGCCTTTTGGATAGAATGGCCTAATTTTTCTGTAGTATCTAAGATTAAACATTTCTTGCTATTCATAATTTTGTTAAAACACAATTTTCATGACAAAACTTAATGTGCAACTGGAAATGGAATGTATGTATTTATGTACATATGTATGAATGCATTTAATATACTTGAATATTGCACATGACTTGCAGATTTGCAGACTTTTATCAATACTATTTAGCTGGGTTTGACGCCAAACCAACTCATTTTCCAATTTAATGTATCGTGCAGTAGTTTTTCCTCCTCCTGAGATAGCTGAAGTAATGTCGAAACGGCTCTCACAAGGTGTCTGGCCTCAACCTAAGCAATGAAAAAGGAATTAAGTATTAATTGAAGTACAATTTTCGCTTTGATTCAAGTCATATTACCTCGCGGCTCGTCAAGAACTTTACAATGACATGCTTTAAATATTTAAAATTAACTTCATCCATGATAATGCAGTTGGGTTTGTTGTCCGACTGAAAGTTCTCGAGCGAGCGAAAGGCGGGCAAAACTTGATCCGTATCAAGGACATCTATAGTTGCCGTCTGTGAGCTACGAAATTCCTTTTGCAGCGTCTTCTTCAAATCACCCAAGCGTTGATTTAACGTTTTTATTGTCTGCAGATAAAGTGAATAGGTTTTTATTAGTATAAAATATATATATTATTATAACTTGCCTTATTCTTTTCAACAATTTCACGCTGGCTTAGCTCGTACTTGGCCTGATCTGTGGCACTCTGCTGTGCCACATCGTTGAGCAGCTGCAAGGATTGCCGTGCCTCCTGCGCCTCCTTTTCCAGCTGCTTGTTCTTGTCATGCAGTTCGTTTGACTCCGTCTGTTCCAGACGCAGCTCCTTCTTGAGCAGCTCCTCGCTCTGCGAAATCTCCGCATTTCGCAATAGCGCCGTCAGTTTCTCCTCCCGCTCCAGCTCCAGTTTCATTTGTGTATCGCCCAACTGATCCTGTTTCTCCGTAATTTGTGTGCGCAACTTTTGAGCGATTTGCTCCGCATTTTTAACGTATTCACTAAACCTTTCATCGGCTGTTGCAAGTCTTAATTTGAGATCTTTCGTTTCGGCTGCCAGCGTTTCCTGAGTTTAAAGTTTTGTTTTTGAAATAAGGTTTCAAATCGGTTTTTCTTTCTTTTTTATAACCGTTTTTAATGGGAAATTTAATAGGAAACGAATAATGTTCAGCTTTGGATTATGTTACAAAATATTAGAAATAGTATAGAAAATAAAATAGTATATAGTATAATAATAAAATGCCATAAAGTTGTTAATCAAATGCACTAGCTAATAAAACATAGATTTTTTGGTTAGTTATAGCTTGTTAATAATACATGTGTGTTTGTGTGTGTGTGCTGCTTTAACCGCCAACATCAGAAGAGATACTCACGGATTTGTTGCGCTCAAAGAGTATTTGCTGTTCGTTCTCTTCGCGGCACTCTTTCAGTGCTAAGCTCAGCTCATCGACTTCATCAGCCAACAGTTTGAGCTGCATTGGAAAAGGCATAGTATAAAAAGCTACTAAAAAATACCAAAAAAAAAGTGCTGCAAGCTTACCTTATCATCCCGTTGCTTGATCTCACAGTGGGCTTTGTCCAGCTCAAAGGCAACCTGCTTGCGACTCTCGATGGCCTCGTCGCGCGCCTTGAGTGCCTTACGCTTCTCGGTGGTCTCCTCGGCCACCTGCTGGGACAGGCGACTCACTTGCTTCTCGAGCGCAAAGTTCTGGCCACTCCAGGAGCTCTTGATGTCGGATAGCTGCAGGTGCGCCTCCTCCAAATGCTGCTCGAGCAGCTTGTGTTCGTGCACCAGTGCCTGGACCTGCTGCTCTGAATTCAGTGTGGGCAACGTTTCCAGTCGTGCCTGCTGCACAATACGCATACGCATTCGCAGGTTGCGATTGTCTTCCTGGACAGCGGCAAGTGTGGTGGTTAGTTGGCTTTTCTCCTGCTGTGTGGCATGACGCAGTTGCTCGAGCTCATCGCGCAGATCTTCGGCAATGGGTTCGATTTTGCGCAAGCGATCCAGCTCTTGATTAAAGTTATCCAATTGCTGCTGGTGCTGGCGTATGGAGTTCATGTGATCGACGGCTTCCTGCTCCCGAAAGCCAATCAAGTTTTTCAGCTTATCAATTTCGACTTGCTGCAGATTTTGTATCTTTTCCTGCTCCTCGCAGTATATGTCCTTTTGGGTTTGTGCAACGCGCACGCTTTCCAACAGGATCTCGTTCGTCTTGTCCACTCGCGTCTTCTCCTCCTGCAGTTGCTGCAAACTTTGACTCAGGCTGGCAACTCTGGCGCTAAGCTCATTGCACTGACTTCGTAGCTGGCACACTTGTTCGGACTACAACAAATATAAAAACACAAACAGATGTTAAGAAAATATTTAAAGTATATATATATATGTGTGTGTGTGTTATGTTTGCATAGACTTTTTACCTCATTGTATAGTCCTCCGCCGCCGCCAGCCAGATCATCAGCGAAATTGGAATTAATGCTCACACGGCGACTGCGTGTGCGATAATTGTTGATATTGTTGTTGTTGTTGTTGTGGCGTGTTGACGTGGACACATCTTCTCCAGTTTCCTCCTTTATTTTGTTTTTTAACGTTGCAAACATTTTTTTTGCTGTCGCAGTCGTCACCTATTTAATTGACTTCGGCTGAAGCGTAGCGGAATTATGTGTGTAGTTTAATGCGATGCGGCACAACAGTGTTGCGGCGATTTGATTTCTATATCATTGCTCTAATTATGCCTAGGCTTATCAATGAAATGTAAATCTATTTAAATTTGCAGTCTATATAAGTTCTTCTTCTTCGGAGCACTATGCGAGTATAAGGCTTGCCACCTTGGTATTTTTTTGTTTTTTGTTTGTCTGGCAGCACTGTTATAAAGATGCCACCATTGTGACGACCATTGTGACCTTTCGATAACACACAAATAAAATAGACGCCAAAAACATATGACAAGAGCGCGCTTAAATTTTCTAATTGTTAAATTATTGAGTGCAATTAAGTGTATTACTAAAGGTATAAACTACCTGTATAAATTATTTGTGGTGCAAAATGGATCCAGATAACTCCAAGCAAACGCCGCGTGACCATTGCGACAGTAGTAATGGCATGTGCACATCGTCCTTGAAGGAAATCTCATTGATAGAAACTGTGACGAGTTTTCTTGCGGAAAACGGAGCTGCCGAAGTCGATCCAAATGTTTTGAAAAACTTGGCCGAGGCACTGTCAAAACGCATCGAAATAGATGAGTGAGTACATCCAATGATTTATTTTAAATATTTGTGCGTACGTATGCGTGTGCATGTATGTATGTGTTCTGTGGCTGTGCCTTTGAAGTTTGCTTTTGGCAATGCATATTTGCAAGTGCATCGCGCACTTTGGCTTCGATCCAAAACTAAATTTGTATTAATAAACGCGCACGAAGCACTTTGCTCACCTCACACACAGTAATATATACCTATGTTAATACTAATTCAGCCGAATCCGAACTACGTAAAAAGATCATCTTGAACTGTAGGGGAGCAGATCCCAATTGCTCGTGTGTGTGTGTAAATTCCCCACCCTTCGGTCAAAGCTACAGCGACATGCATATGTATATATGTTGGTGTGTACATAACCCACCCCATACCGTGTGAGAGCAGTGCGCCATATGGTGGGCGACAAGGAGAGAAGCGCGCGCTTCGGAAAACAACATGAGCGAAACATCTGCAATGCATTTGTGTGCGTGCTCTGCTGAGCGCATTTTCCGTTATGGCTCGCTTCGATGGGTTGGGATGGTTGAGATGCTGATGCCTCTGCCGGCGCCGCTGCCGCTACTGAGGTTTTTCTCTCATTATCTCGCACTGCGCATTTAGTACTATTCTGACTTTCGGTTCAATTAGACTACTGTGAAGAACTCTTAATAATTTCTAATATTTTGCCATTGTATTTTTCGTTCGTTTGTTGTGATTGTGCTTCGTTTAACGCCTATCAATCTTTCTTTTCACCCAATACATATGTACAAACAATCGTTTCGGGTCGCGATAAAGTAAATAAACATATTTACATGCCTACATTTGTTTAAAAATGCATCAGATAAAGTGAGAATTGAATTTGTTTTTGTGAACGAATACTCTCTATCAGCAGTGTTGAATATAGCCAATATTCTTATATAAATTATACATACATATCTATGTACATATACATATGTATGTGTATGTATGTGAATTACGAGTGCGCGCCTCATCTTGTTGTTGATTTCCTTTGTCGCTGCTTGTTGTTGCTGCTGCGTCTATATTTAGTTGTGTTGAAAAATATAACGCAATATCTTTTGGATATCTATATCGATAAGCGTATCATAATGTTGTTTTTGTCAAGTGAACATATGTAAAAAAAAGGATACAAAATCGTTTATATACACACGTACCAACAACTTTCCCTTTGTTCCTACGCAAGCTTCCCCTATTCACCTCACCAACATATTTCGAGCATGTACAGTTAGTTTTATTACCGCTACTTTTTATCCCTTATCCCAGCAGCATGTGTTTGTGTGCGAGCGTATATCCGCTTTTTTTCACAGTGCACTTTTCGCACTAATGAGTTCAGATGCATTCATTTATGGTCAAGCGACAAACAAACAAGTATCTTGTTTACATTCAAACCCAACTGATTGCTTGAGGCTGTTATTTGTTTTAGTCTATATTCTCATCGTGTTTTGGTCACAATATCTAGTTGTTAATTATTTGAATGGCCTTACATTCACAACTGACGACTAACGACTGACGATTAAGGTGCTGCAGGTAGTGGAACGTATTACCTGACATGTGAGGCAGCTGTAACTTACACTAATCTCTCCGAAAAGGTTCGATATCGAAACGGGTGTCTTTTAACTGTTATTGAGTACCATAATTCAACACCTGTTGTATCCTATGGACATTTACATTCGTAATCTTCTTATTTATGCACACATGTTAAGCTGTTGTTTTGCCGTCATTGTTGAACACTGGAAACCGCGTTGTAACCATAGCTATAAAACGAAGTCCAAACAAATGATTCGAAAGCAACAACAACAACAACAAACACGAATTTTACACTTGTTGGCAAAGCAATCTGTTACATTTCGTTGATTTATTTGTGTTTTTGCTCATTTCCAAAAATAATTCATAGATTCGTACGTGCGTAATATATATATATATATGTATATGTATGAAGAGTGCGCCAAAATGCGTGGCCCACATGTGTCCGTTGTCGGTCGCCGGGTCCGTGGAGAGGGTCAGGCGCTGGGGGGGGGAGGCTGAGAACGATGCCCATTCAAATTGCATAAAGCATAAGATTTTTTTTTGCAAATGTCCCCCAAAAAAATGAGATATATAAACATAGATATAGAGATATGTATGTATGTGTGTGTGAGTATGTGTGTGTGAGTATGTGTGTGTGTGTATGTGTGTGTATGTGTGTGTGTATGTGTGTGTGTGTGTATGTGTGTGTGTGTGTGTGTATGTGTGTGCGTGCGTGTGTGTATGTGTGTGTGTGTGTATGTGTGTGAGTGTATGTGTGTGTGTGTGTCTGTATATATGTAAGTATGTATATATGTATGTGTGTGTATATATGTATATTTGTATATATGTATGTGTGTGTGTGTGTGTGTGTAGAGTGTATGTGTGTTGAGTGTATGTATGTATGTATGTGTGTGTATGTATGTATGTATGTATGTATGTATGTATATGTGTGTGTGTGTGTGTGTAGAGCTTCCTGAGAGTGATGGTGCTGATGATTTTGGGGACACTTTTGCCTTGGCTGGCAGCAAAGTCGGCGCGCCAATGACTCATTGTATATATAGTCGATATATATATATATATATATTTGTGGTGTAACCCCAAAAGTACACTTATACCTGCACTGAAGTTGCATTTATAGACTTGGTGTACCGCAAAAGCTATTTAGGATAAACAGCAACAACAACAACGACAACAACAGCAACAAGAACAACAACAACAGAGTGAGAGGAGGTGACGCATTCGAATCGATTGATATTAAGTGAAATTCATGTATTATTCGTCAGTTCCATAAATGTGCTGGAGTGTGAAATACGTTAAACCCAATCGAAAATCCAAACAATATTAAAAATATCAAAAAACAAAAACAAAATGGCGAACATGTTTCGCACAAACTCTTTAAACAACACAAATGAATCTCCAAGATCGCCATTCAAACGGTACTCAACGTGTTCCGGTTCTGGCGCCTCACTATGGTAAGTTTTCAAAAAGGTTTTCCAAACATATGGAGGATTAGATAGCTAATACTTGGTAGTTCCAAGCTCCAATTAATGTTTTTTATTCGAATGGTATGACATCAAAAACATTCCCCAATTGGGTGTGCCATATATCTATATCTAGTCGAGACAAGAATTTTAACGCTTCACTTAACCCGAAGCCCGAAATTTATCGTCTGCTTCTATATATATATATTACTTTTGTATGTATGCAGACAAAGACATACAAATACACTCAAACATACATTCAAACATTCATACAAAATTGCCTTTATTTAAATTTAATTGTTGCTCAGTTAAGCTTTCAGTTACTAAATGCGAAATTCCATTTTGCAAGCTTTAAAAAGACTTGAGTCTACCCACTAAAATGTGACGAAATCTGCGTGATATATAAATGACTACTCTGCATCTCCGGCCTACTTATCGTATACGCAATAACCCGGTTTTAACTTTAAGCCTTTCTATGCGATTTTCATAAATTCATGTAAGGTCTCAAGGATTTTGATAAACTTTTGTATATTTTTAACAATACTAAGTTCATTAAATTCGAATCTACACCTCTTCCCTCTCTCTCTCTCTCTCATTGTCTCTCTGTCTGTCTTTTTCCCCTTCTGATTTCTCTCTCTGTCTATTCGTTTTTATAGCCTGAACCCATTCAAAATGGTTCGAAAGGGTATAATGGTTTTGTGCAAAAGTATGTAACAGGCAGAAGGAAGCATCTCCGATCCCATAAAGTATATATATTCGCGATCAGCATCAACAGCCGAGTCGATATAGCCATGTCCATCTGTCCGTCCGTCCGTCTGTCTGTCCGTCCGTATGTCGATCTCAGAGACTATAAGAGCTAGAGACTCCAGATTAGGAACATAAGCTCGCCGAATCCCTAGGCAGTACAAGTTTGTTTCAAAATTTCGATAACTCTTTCCGTTTCCGATATACACATGTGATCGATAACAACAAAATCTTGAATTTGGAAAACTTTCTAATGCAGTTTGAAACACTAGACGAAATAATGATAATCTGTGAAATATTTGATCGAATCGGTTCAGAAACACCGGAGATATGGAGCATTGAATTTAAAAAAGTATGCACTATACGTAGTACACACACACACACTCATACATACTTGCAAGCACTGACTCTACACTTAAAGTATGGGGTTCAGGGTATAGTCTAGTCGGGATTTCTTGAATGGAACCTTCCTACTTGTTAACAATACTGAGTTCATAAAATTCTAATCTACACCTCTGGACTTATACCAGCTCTTCCCTCTCTCTTTCTCTCTCCCTTTCTCTCTCCCGCTCTATCTCTCTCTCTCTCTTTTCTCTCTCTCTGTCTCTTCGTCTATATTATCTCTCTGTCTTTCACTCTCTCTCTCTATCTATTCTTTTTCGTTGTTTGTATGAACCCCTTTGCTTCCTGTATGAATACATATATTTGATTAAGTGATAGTTTCTCAAATATTTACTTGTGTATAAAGCGCTAGGTTCATTGTCATAAACTACCGGTTAATTATAGTTGCTGCTTGGAGCAACAATTTAAACCTGTTTCAATTGACCTCCAGGCTAGAGATGGGAGCATGAACAAAAATGTTCAAAATATAATTAATATAATATAATAATATAATATAATAATATAATATAATTTTCAATGAATCAACGTTACAACAAATTCGTATTTGATGCAAACGAAACTCTTAGATTTCTCTCGTGCGAAGTATATCCAGCGATATGGTCCATCTCTAAGATATGCCGTGAGCTAATATTGATTGGATTCATCGACTTTTGTTACTCAGTCAAGTCGTTGTTGAAGCTAGTTTCGGATTACTGCCGCCTCTACCGCTTTGTAATGGATAACTTTGGTCGGGGCATAGGGATGTGCTGCCTGGTGGTAGCTCTGGTAGCTTCGCTACGTTTAGATCGCTGCGAACTAGCCGGACAACTATATATATTGGATGTGCCCAAGGCGGAACTGGCTCAATGGCTGTGCATAGCCGAGTTCGAAAGTCGCTTCAATACGCATGTGATTGGAGATGGCAATTTGGATGGTTCCCGGGACTATGGCATCTTTCAGATCAGTGATCGGTACTGGTGTGCCCCGCCGGAGGCGACGCCCTATCATGCCTTCAACGGTTGCAACGTCAACTGCACCGATTTGCTTAGCAACAATATCACCCGAGCGGTTCGTTGTGCTCGTCTTATCAGAAGGCAACAGGGCTGGACAGCCTGGTCCGTCTATGAGGAGTTCTGTAACGGAACAATGCAACTCTCCGATCCGGAAGACTGCTTTCAACCGCACTCTGCCACAGAAGACAGTTTGGTGGAGACTCCGACGACTGTTGCAACGAAAATGAACTGATAATATATATATTTCTTTGTATTTCTTCTTCTGATTATTCACTGCCAATACATAAACATTCTAGAAAGATATAAAAAACCTTTTACGAACTATTTTTATACCCAGAATTCATTGAAAATGGGTCCGTCCGTCCGTCTGTCCGTCCGTGCGTCGATCTCAGAGACTATAAGAGCTAGAGACTCCAGATTTGTAACATAAGCTCGCCTTATCCCTAGGCAGTATAAGTTTGTTTCAAATTTTCGATAACTCTTGCCGTTTCCGATATACACATGTGATCGATAACAACAAAATCTTGAATTTGGAAAACTTTCTAATGCAGTTTGAAACACTAGACGAAATAATGATAATCTGTGAAATTCTTATCGAAATCGGTTAAGAAACACTGGAGATATGGAGCATTGAAGTTATACCCTGAATCCATTGAAAATGGGTAAGAGCTACAGACTTCAGATTTGGTATATAAGCTCGCCTAATCCCTAGGCAGTATAAGTTTGTTTCAAATTTTCGATAACTCTTCCCGTTTTCGATATACACATGTGATCGATAACAACAAAATGTTGAATTCAGAAATCTTTATTATGCAGTTTGAAACATTAGACGAAATAATGACAATCTGTGAAATTTGTATCGAAATCGCTTGAGAAACACCGGAGATATGGGACATTGAAGTTAATCTTGTTGAATATTTTCTCTTTGCAGCACCAGTCCAGGCGTTCTTCAAGACTTAACCTTGGAAAATTCATGTAAGCATACAAAAAAGAATCAACGTTCGAAAATACTGAAATCTGTAGTCCTGGTTAGTTGGGTTTTGTTTAATATGTCAATCTTACAAACAACATACATATATGTATATAATTGAAGCTTAGTTTCGAAACACATTCGAATAATACTCACATATTACGACTATATCCAATCACTCACTCGGCTTCATCCATATTACAGTAAAGGTTTCTTCCTTTTATTCATTTATTAATTGTTCAAAACAAAACATAAAATATATAATGAGCAGGAATCGGGAAGGATTTGGAAAACTTTTCGATGGTTTGTCTTCAATGTACTCAAAACTAAATTAATATATATGTTCCCAACAGATTCGAGCTTCGATGCTGCACGTGCGCCCGGTGGCGGTGGCATTCACTCGCCGATGCAGGGACGTTCTGTCAGGGAGCTGGAGGAACAGATGTCGGCACTGCGCAAGGAGAACTTCAACTTGAAGCTGCGCATATATTTCTTGGAGGAGAATCATCATGGCTCACGTGCTGGGAATAATGCAAGCGATTCGCCCGCCAAGCTGCTGATCGATTCCAAAATCGAGATCGAAGTGTTGCGCAAGAAGATTGAGGAGAAGACCGAGCTGCTGAAGGATGCGGCACGTGCCATATCGCAGCATGAGCACTTGCAGAAGAAGTCGGACCTGGAGAGTCAGGCGATGATCGAGCAAATGCAGCAATATATACATCAGCTAGAGGTGAGCTTTAGTTTAACTAAATTACTGAAAAGGTTTATTAATAACTGAAAATTCGCAGGAAGAAGCCAAGCAGCGAGAAACTGAAAAGTCTATGGAGGCGCTAAATGCTGAGAAATTCAAGACCCTGGAAGCAGAGGTTAGCTATAATAATTCCAGACTTTTTCGAATTTTAATCTGTATATTATATCTGAATTCCAGCTGCTCAAGTTGGAGAACGCTTTGCGCGTGTCGAACGTTAAGGAATCAGAGATTAATCGCCAGCGCGAGGACTTGGCAACGGATCTGGAGGAGCGTCTCGAATCCTTGGCGGCCTGCGAGGCAAAGATCTCCGAGCTGGCAATTAAAAATGCCGAACTAGTCGAAAAGTTGGAGAAACAACAGCAAGCCGAACAGTTGGCAAATGTAAGCACATAGATATATATATATATATAGAATAGATAAGCGTAGCTTTGAGCCTTTAGCAAACCATAAATCACCAGAAGTTGGAGCTTGAAGCCTTTAAAGTTGAATTGAATTCGATGAAACTGCGAGTGCAAGGACAAACCAATTGGATTGACAATGCCTCGAAGGTCATCGATGAGCAAAGGAAATCGATAAGGCTGCTCAAGGATATGAATAACAAAAAGGATTGTGCTTACTGGCGACTGCACATACGCCTCATCGAACACGAGTGCATCATACGCAAGCAGAACTGTGACGTGGATATCATGCGACGTGAAAAGCAATTCTTTCAGGAACTGAGCAACAAGTTGCAATATCGAGAACGCATTGTTGTTGCTTCGCCCGCCAACACAGCCTTCTCAACGGTCAGTTTGTTGTTGTTCGGCATACAAGAGATGCGCCCCACCATACGGCAGCTGAACATCTTCCTGCCACATCATTTGGAGAGCAAGCGCCACCATCAAGCGAAGCAGCTGAAGGCAATGACAATGCCAGCATTATCTGTGAGCGCTCCCAGTACAGCGTTTTATCACTATTCGCAGTTGTCGCTGCCCGGCCTGCGGCAGTTTATGTGCCGCTTGTGCGTCTGCCCCACACAGGTCAACTAGTTATGTGGCATGCAGCGCTTTTGGTTTGCCAGTTTCTCGATTACGCTGTTAGTTATGCAAAATTTTAACGTTATTCATTATTTACATGTATAATCCCATTGAAAAAAATGTAATAAATAGGTGCCACAAATTGCTGAGCTTGTTTTCATACTTTCAGACATGTCCACAGTTGGACGCGCAGCTGCAGAAGATTGCCGATGGGGAGCGCATGTATGGCCAAGCTTGTCGTACCATACAAAAGCTAATGCAAAAGGTCAGCAGCCAGGAGAAGGAAATCAAGAGATTCCAACAGCAACAGCAGCAGGCGCAGCAACAATCGGTAAGTATATAACTATCAGATATATCAAATATCAGCTGTAAACTGAACGAAACTTTTCCAGAACGATATCGCCTCAACAACTGCGAGAACTTCTCCCAGCCAGGAGAAGGAAATCAAGAGATTCCAACAGCAACAGCAGCAGGCGCAGCAACAATCGGTAAATATATAACTATCCGATATCAAATGAGCTATATAAACTGAACGAAACTTTTCCAGAACGATATCGCCTCAACAACTGCGAGAACTTCGCCCAGCCAAAAGCATTTGCATTCACTGAGCGACAACGAGTCCATGTCGCCGGACATTTCGCACAGCCTGAAGCAACGCTACGAGCAACAGCTAACGGAGCAGGATAGCAAAATCAAGAAGCTGGAGGCAGAGGTCAAAGAGAAGACAGCAAACTTGCAGAATGTCGTCAACAAGGAGCTCTGGGAAAAGAATCGTGAGGTGGAGCGTCTAACCAAACTGGTCAGCAATCAGCAAACACTTGACGATAATTCGTTACCTATTGCTGCTGGGCCCTTTACGGAGGCGGAGTATCTCAAGGCTGTCAAGTGCAACCAGTTGCTGCAGCGCAAGGTCGAAATATTGCTGCAACGCCGGGACGAAGCGCAGCAGAACAGTGAATTGATTGTTAAGCTGCGTCACGAACTCCACGCCCTGCAATCGGATGCGGAGACGGCGGACAAGTGGCGCCTGGAATGTGCGGATGTATGCAGTGTGCTGACCAATCGCTTGGAAGAGCTCGCTGGGTTCCTTAATTCGCTGCTCAAGAACAAGGATGTGCTGGGCGTCCTGGCGGCGGATCGTCGCCATGCCATGCGTCGTGCTGTGGATCGTAGCTTGGACTTGTCCAAGAGCCTCAACATGACCTTGTCCGTCACGGGTGTCTCACTGGCCGATCAGAGTCTCGCCCAGCTCAGCAAACTGTCCGAGATGCTGTACACCGAGGGCGAGGATGAGCGCAACTATACGTACAACTCGCACGAGGATATGCAGGCCGTGGGCAAGGAGAAACCCAAAGCGAAGGAGCGTCGCTCGCTGCCCCTGCCGCCACAGCCGGACAATCAAAGCGAATCGGAGGCCTGGTCCGAGCCGGATCGCAAAGTGTCCTTGGCACGCATTGGCCTCGACGAGACCTCCACCAGCATTGTGGAGCAGCGTCTCAGCGAATCCGACAGCGAGGCACACGTGCGCAAGCAGAGCGAACGCAACAATCGCAACACGGAACGCATCCATCAATTGGAGGCATTGATAGCACAGCGAGATGAGCGTCTGCTGGCTGCCCAATGCCAGCTGGTCGATGCGGACAATCGCTGGAAGCAGGAGCAATTGCGTGTCATGGAGCTCACGCAACAGCTGGAGCAGCTCCAGCTACAGAATCTGGCACTGCAGTCGGATCTGCGTGCGATTGGCACACAGGATGAACAGGATATGCTTGAGCTGCAGGCGGTCACGAAGCAGCTGGAACAGCTTCAGGTAGTACACAATACACTGGTGGCCGATTCCCAAATCATGGAGCTGGAGCTGCAAGAGGCTCAGCGTAAGATGTGCGACATGGAAGAGGAACACAAGGCGACGCTGCACGAGGCCCAAAGCCAAATGGCGGAGCAAGCATTGAAACGCGACTCGGAACAGGAGCAGCTGAAGACACAGCTGGTCGAAGCACAACGCTCCATCGAGTTCTATCAGGAGAGCGAGCAGGATCTGAAGCAGACTCTCGTGGAGAATGAGCTGGCGGCGCGTTCGCTGAAGAAGGAACTCGATTATAGCACGCTGCAAGCATCCAAGGCCATAACGGAACGCACCAAGGCCTACAACGACAAGTTCCAGCTGGAGCAGAAGCTGGATGAGCTCAAGCAGCAGCTGACACAGCTGCAGCAGGAACACCAACAACAACAACGACAGCAGCAACATCAGCTCAAGCGCATCAACAGCAGCGATGTCTCGCAGTCGGGCTACACATCCGAGGAGGTGGCGCCAGTGCGAGCCGCAGCCGGGCGCCTTAACAATCCCTCGCCGGATCTGGGCATTGAGAGTGATGCGGGTCGTGTGCTCAGCGTGGAGCTATCCTCGGCGCAGCGCACATTGCTCAAGACAGTTGAGCTGGCTGCCGATGGTAAGCTATTGGATGCCCTTACATATTCGTGTTTATTTTTATACCCTGAATTCTGTCCGTCCGTCCGTCTGTCTGTCCGTCCGTATGTCGATCACAGAGACTATAAGAGCTAGAGACTCCAGATTTGGTACCTAAGCTCGCCTAATCCCTAGGCAGTACAAGTTGTTTCAAATATTTGATAACTCTTCCAGTTTCCGATATACACATGTGATCGATAACAAAAAAATCGTGAATTTGGAAAACTTTGAGATGCAGGTTTAAACATTAGACAAAATAATGACAATCTGTTTGTTTCAAAATTTCGATAACTCTTCCCATTTCCGATATACACATGTGATCGATAACAACAAAATCGAGAATTTGGAAAACTTTGTGATGCAGTTTGAAGAATTAGACAAAATAATGATAATCTGTGAAAATTTTATTGAAATCGGTAGAGAAACACCGGAGATATGGAGCATTGAAGTTAAGAAAGTAATCACTATACGTGTATACATACACACACTCACATATACTTGTATAGAGTAGTCGGGATTTCTCGACTAGAGCCTTCTTACGTGTTGTATACTCAATATTTATTGATTACAGAACACATTTCATCCGATATGGAGGCTGCTGCTGGTGGACAGACTCCGCCGTTGCATGATTGCGCCAAGGTAGAGAAAGAAAATGCCGAACTGAGGATTAAACTAACACACACGAAGCAAGCATTCGAGAACACATATCGCAAGTTGTTGGAGGTTAACAAGGCAAAAGCACAAGTCGCCAAAGACATCAAGAATCAAATACTTAAAACGCACAATGTACTACGAAATGTTCGTTCGAATATGGAGAACGTCTTATAACATCATCATCATCATCATCATGAACATCATCAACTGGGAACGCGACATGTTTTCTTTCGCTTATCTCAATTTACTTATTATTTTTACTAATCCTTAAATCATTATTATTATTATTTTGTTTTGTGTAAATAAGGCACGGAGTTTAATTAACACCTCTTGCATTTCCTGAAGACTGTGTATAATAAAAACTATAATAATTATAATTATGTAACTAATGCAAGTTTTAAAACCCAACCAATTACTCCTTACCTGGTACTAACTGACCAGCTACAATCGTTCATATTGAATGACCTCTGAAAATACATAGCTTATAAGTGCATTAACTAACTAACAAAAAAAAAAAAACACTTTGGAACATTATAACAACGAAATATCTATCGCTAACAAATGCCGAGTGCCATTTTGCCATATATCGAACAAATTTTATGATGCCCATAATAAAGAAGTTAACATTTTGCTTGAATTATTAATCATATATTTTTTCTTTGTCATGAAAATTTTGCTTTCAGTTAACAATCGGAAAGGATATTGAAATAATACTATAATTTGAAATATTATAATTTAATAACATTTTTTGCTGTACAATTTTGTATGATTTGTAAAAATTCAAATAGATTTAAGTGTTTTGTACACCATTATTATAGAATAAAATACAATTCTAGTTCGTTTTAATCCATTTGTATGTGTTTAAACTGTAACGGCTAACTGCGCATTTGCTGTTTGGCGTTGCCAGATAGCTAGATCTCAAAACACTTGTGGGGCTTCTCTGTGAAACAGCTGTTCTGATCGTCAGGTTGTTTTTGTATCTGTGGCTTGCAGCTACCTAGTGAACACTGCGTTAAACTATTTGACTCACAGTTTATTGATTAAGTCGACGCAACGTTTCGCGTGTTTTATAATAAATAGCGGCATTTTACCAAGCACTAATTTCTGATCGCTGTTAATAACAGATTTTCAAAGTGTTGAGTTGTGCGTATATTTACCCAGTCTGTGTGCGTTGGCGTTGGCGTGAGTGTTTGTTATTGTTTTTCGTTTTTTTTTTTATTTATATTTGTGCTTATCAATTGAAAAAGAGTAATTATAATACAATGTGTGCAAGAGCATAGCTACAGTTGAAAGTGCACTAGTCATTCGTATATTATTGTTTTAGTACACAACGCGCGTGATTGTGATTAGTGTATTTGTGAGTGTTTTTCCGTGTGTTTACACCAGTTGCTCTTCTAATTCACCACCCCTAGCCCTTTCTCTTACCCTTCTACACATGGTGTCCCGTTACCATCGACAAGAAGAAGAGGATGCAGATTCCACCTCAGCTGCTGCACCTCCACCACAGCGTCGACATGAATCTGCCGAACTGTTGCACTCAAGTAAGTGTTAGTAAATAAGATAAATGAATGAACGGAGAGGTATTCTTTATTTTCGCTTGTCGTGATTCACATTCATGTCTCATAATGAACAAACGCCCTTATTTAGAAAATATACTAACACAAACATCGCTGATAAGATTGTTTGAGTAAATATGCCTATATCAAAAAATCTCTTGTTATTGGAAATTAAAAAAAAAATAAAAAAATCCAAAAAGGTGAATTTGGCCCATGGGGGGATCGAACCCGCGACCTTCGCGTTATTAGCACGACGCTCTAACCAGCTGAGCTAATGGGCCGAACTGACGCTGAGCGACTTTAAATCATATATAAAGAAAAATTTTCACCAACCGCCAGCAATGAGTTTTGCACAAACTAATAAGTATAACAGTATACAATTCGTTAACATTTGAAGTTCACTCAATTCTTTTATCTCACTCCATTGCATGTGTGTGTGCAAGTTTTATTGTACTGTACAACTTTCACTTCGACTTCGTTCGTGCGCACGACAAAGGGCGAGCCATATTGTCTGGCGACGACAGCGCTTTGTCTGTGTCCTTTTCCTGCCAGTTGGCTTTCGGCTGTTGTACGCTGCGGACGCGCATTCGGTGGAAGTGCTGGCGACGCGTGGGAGTATTAACAAAAACACATATTAAACAATTAAAGTTCTTTTTAACAACATAACCAAAACATAACTCGCATCTTTATGTTCTATTAGCTTACTTGTTAGCTTACTTGTGTGGCATTTTGTAACGGTAGTTAATGCATTAGGCCAATTAAGTTAAGGGCGGAGTGCAAACCCGCTAACAACAATCAGTTCGATAATCTGAAGGCTTTTGTTGCGACTTTAAACACTGTTCAGCAACTGATGAATTTATAAAGCAATATACATTGAAAAGCCCTCAACAGTTGATTACCTAAACAATTTCCAGGCATTATACCAACATTCAGTCTCTCTACACGTAGTATATATTGAGCCAATATATATAGTATTTGCTGTCGTCGGGAACTGCATATGCGTGACGAGAATAATGTTATTTCGAATATGCTATGAATTTTTGATGCAACGTCGAGGATATACGGATATATACATATATATATGTGTATTGTAGTACGTATTTGGTTTTTTAGCGCTTTATAATTAGTCACTGTCTATCTGGCTGTCAGTTGTTTTGGTTCTCAACACCAAATTCGAGACTTCAATACTTAATACAGGCAGATACAGTTTATGAGGAACTGCTCAGACGATTTTCAAAACTCTTTTACCAACTGACTCTTTTATACCCTGAACCCATTGGAAATGGTTCGAAAGGGTATAATGGTTTTGTGCTCAAGTATGTAACAGGCAGAAGGAAGCATCTCCGAACCCATAAAGTATATACATTCTTGATCAGCATCAACAGCCGATTCGATATAGCCATGTCCGTCTGTCTGTCCGTCCGTCTGTCTGTCCGTCCGTATGTCGATCTCAGAGACTATAATAGCTAGAGACTCCAGATTTGGAACATAAGCTCGCCTTATCCCTAGGCAGTAAAAGTTTGTTTAAATTTTCGATAACTCTTCCCGTTTCCGATATACACATGTGATCGATAACAACAAAATCTGAATTTGGAAAACTTTCTAATGCAGTTTGAAACATTAGTCGAAATAATGATAATCTGTTGTTTCAAAATTTCGATAACTCTTTCCGTTTCCGATATACACATGTGATCGATAACAACAAAATCTGAATTTGGAAAACTTTCTAATGCAGTTTGAAACATTAGACGAAATAATGATAATCTGTTTGTTTCAAATTTTCGATACCTCTTTCCGTTTCCGATATACACATGTGATCGATAACAACAAAATCTTGAATTTGGAAAACTTTCTAATGCAGTTTGAAACATTAGACAAAATAATGACAATCTGTTTATTTCAAAATTTCGATAACTCTTTCCGTTTCCGATATACACATGTGATCGATAACAACAAAATCTTGAATTTGGAAAACTTTCTAATGCAGTTTGAAACATTAGACGAAATAATGATAATCTGTTTGTTTCAAAATTTCGATAACTCTTCCCGTTTCCGGTATACACATGTGATCGATAACAACAAAATTGAGAATTTGGAAAACTTTCTAATGCAGTTTGAAACATTAGAGGAAATAATGATAATCTGTGAAAATTCTATTGAAATCGGTTGAGAAACACCGGAGATATGAAGCATTGAAGTTAAGTCAAGGATGCACTATACTACACACTCACACATACTTGCAAGCAGTGACTGTACGCGCTAAGTGTGGGGTTCAGGGTATAGTCTAGTCGGGATTTCTCGCCTAGAGCCTTCTTACTTGTTTGTGGTAGTCAAGTTTGCAAAGTAAGTCGAGTAAGAGAGGGCTAAACAAGGACTTTTTAGGACAAATCATTCAAAATACAATTACAACAACATAAGGTTACAGACCCAACATAACAAAAATGATATTCGTATAAACTTAAACGTATAATTATACCAAAAAACAAAAACAAAAAGGTGCCTTGAATACGAAACAATAAAAGTGCCTTAAACATCAAGGATGTCTGGCTTCTATGAACGCCAGAGTCTGGAACTTGAGGGTCCAGAGCATAGTAGCCGCCAAACCCTCAACGTGGAACTCAATCGCACCAATACGATGTGCTGCTCCAATCCGCAGTCGCGACGCAGACAGCAGCAAGCGGCGCAGCAGCGTCAGGAGTCCTGGTTCCGGCACTCCATGCCGCCGGCAGTCAATCGGGACTTTGAGTCCTTCGAACAGGCGACGCAGGAGCGGAGAAGCAATGGTCTGGATGAGCAGCTGGCTGCCTCACTCAGCAGTGGGAACAAGCTGCCCGTCGAGAGTCATACGAGCATACACCTGAATAGTGCCAACAGTAATCTGGGATTCATCGACTCCGATACGCCCAACACGCCTGCTACGCCCGCCTCGGAATCAATTGCCGGCACACTCTCCTCCTGTCCACCAGGTGGCGCCGGCGGAGGAGCAGGAGGAGGAGCTGCCGCTGACAGCTGCAGTTCGCGTCGCAAGTCGCGTTATCGCAAGGATTCCCGAGCCTCGATCTTATCGAATGCCGCACGCGGCTTGCGCATCACCACTTCGTTCCTACGCAGCAAACGCAGGGAATACGAAGGTTAGTTAGTCATGGGATTATATATATACATATAAGTTTCTTTTTTTTATCATGGGATTATATATATAAACATAAGTTTCTTTTTTTTATGCTAGCCTGACCTAATCTTTATTTCCATTATTCAAATGAATCATATGCTGATTTTTATGTGGGTATTCCCTCTCTCTATGAATTATGGTTAGAGTAGTAACCTCTTACGAGTCTGATTCTGATTCCAATGAATGTCAAGATAAAATCTTTTCCCATTTTATACCCTGAATCCATTGAAAATAAAAGCAAGAGACTTCAGACTTGGAACATAAGTTCGTCTAATCCCTAGGCAGTACATGTTTGTTTTCAATTTTCGATAACTCTTTCCGTTTCCGATATACACATGTTATCGATAACAACAAAATATTGAATTTGGAAAACTTTGAGACGCAGTTTAAAACATTAGACGAAATAATGACAATTTGTTTGTGTCAAATTTTCGATAACTCGTTCCGTTTCCGATATACACATGTTATCGATAACAACAAAATCTTGAATTCAGAAATCTTTATGATGCAGTTTGAAACATTAGACGAAATAATGATAACTTGAGAAAATTTTATTGAAATCGGTTGAGAAACACCGGAGATATGGAACATTGAAGTTATACACTGAACCCATTCATAATGGGTAAGAGCTAGAGACTCCAGATTTGGAACATAAGCTCGCCTAGTTCCTAGGCAGTACAGGTTTGTTTCAAAATTTCGATAGGTCTTTCCGTTTCCGATATACACATGTTATCGATAACAACAAAATCTTGAATTCAGAAATCTTTATGATGCAGTTTGAAACATTAGACGAAATAATGATAACTTGAGAAAATTTTATTGAAATCGGTTGAGAAACACCGGAGATATGGAACATTGAAGTTATACACTGAACCCATTGAAAATGGGTAAGAGCTAGAGTCCCCAGTTTTGGAACATAATCTCACCTAGTTCCTAGGCAGTACAAGTTTGTTTCAAAATTTCGATAAGTCTTTCCGTTTCCGATATACACATGTTATCGATAACAACAAAATCTTGATTATCGAAAACTTTCTAATGCAGTTTGACTTATTAGACAAAATAATGACAATCTGTGAAATATTTATTGAAATCGGTTGAGAAACACCGGAGTTATGGAACATTGAATGCATGAATGAATGAAAATATTCGTAAATTTGTTTTTGCTTAATGAAAGTTAATCCATCTTAAATGGTTTTCGCTGCGCGGGTAACCCAGTCGCTGAGTTCGGCCACATTGGCGTAGACACCCGGATAGTTGGGTAGAGCACAGTTCGTGCCCCAGGATACGATGCCAACGAGTTTGCCACCCGATACGAGTGGTCCGCCCGAGTCGCCCTGGCACGAATCCTTGTTGCTGGCCGCCGCACAAATCATCGTGGGCTTGATCTTTGCGCCATAGCCATAGCTGGAGCTGGCGCACTCCGTGCGGCCTACAATCCGGGTGTCGATATAGAGCAGCCGGGAGGAGGAGGAGCCCTTGTAGCTGGTGCTGCCCCAGCCGGAACAGCTGGCAGCTGAATTGTGTTGCGGCGTATTCGTTGCCAGTGGAATGATGTTAAGATTTGCCGTCAGCTTCAGTTTGGTCTTCAGGCGAAGGATTGCAATGTCGTTGTTCTTGCCGTTCGAACCGTAGTCTTCGTGCACCTTGAATCCTGTGACCGCACTCAGTGTTCCGCCCGAGTACTTGTAGGTGGAACCGGCTCGCACCTGGTAGTTGCTGGCGGTCGCACCCGTGGAGCTGACCAAACAGTGAGCCGCGGTGACGACCAGGTCCTGGCCGATGAGACTGCCGCCACAGACATGGGAGCCGTACCGCTGCAAGGACACCTGCCAAGGATACGCTCCAACCGCTGCGGGCGAGCCACCCACAATGCGTCCATCCAAGGATCCATCACCTATTAGTCTTATGCTCGCCAAGGTGTTGCCCAAAAAGGCCAACACCATGACAACAACAACAACTTTGGAATGTTGCAACATTTCTAATCCTTTGTGTGTCTTGAAACTGGGAAATTCTAATTGTGATAGGAACGACCCTTTGGACGTGGCCTTATATAGCCGAGAACTGCGCTGGCTTTGGCTTTTGATATGTATAATCCACGTAATAAATAACTCTTCAGTTGTTATACCAGCTGCAAGTCTCTTTCTACCCTGAACCCATTGAAAAAGGGTAAAAAGGGTATATTGGTTATGTGCAAAGGTATGTAACAGGCAGAAGGAAGCATCTCCGATCCCTTAAAGTATATATATTCTTGATCAGCATCAACAGCCGAGTCGATATAGCCATGTCCGTCTGTCCGTCCGTCCGTCTGTCTGTCCGTCCGTATGTCGATCTCAGAGACTATGAGAGCCAGAAACTCCAGATTTTGAACATAAGCTCGCCTAATCCCTAGGCAGTACAAGTTTGTTTCAAAATTTCGATAACTCTTCCCGTTTCCGATATACACATGTGATCGATAACAACAAAATCTTGAATTTTAAAAACTTTGTGATGCAGTTTGAAGAATTAGACAAAATAATGACAATCTGTGAACATTTTATTGAAATCGGTTGAGAAACACCGGAGATATGGAGCATTGAAGTTATACCCTGAATCCATTGAAAGTGGGTAAGAGCTAGAGTCTTTAGATTTGGAACATAAGCTCGCCTAATCCGTAGGCAGTACATTTCGATAACTCTTCCCGTTTCCGATATACACATGTGATCGATAACAATAAAATCTTGAGTTTGGAAAACTTTGTGATGCAGTTTGAAACATTAGACGAAATAATGATAATCTGTGAAAATTATCCAAATCGGTTGAGAAACACCGGAGATATGGAGCATTGAAGTTATACCCTGAATCCATTGAAAGTGGGTAAGAGCTAGAGACTCCAGATTTTTAACATAAGCTCGCCTAGTCCCTAGGCAGTGCAAGTTTGTTTCAAAATTTCGATAAGTTTTCCCGTTTTCGATATACACATGTGATCGATAATAACAAAATCTTGAATTTGGAAAACTTTCTAATGCAGTTTACAACATTAGACGAAATAATGACAATCTGTGAAAATTTTATTAAAATTGGTTGAGAAACACCGGAGATATGGGGCATTGAAGTTAAGTCAAGTATGCATTATACGTAGTACACACACACACACACATACACATACTACATATATGGTTCAGGGTATCGTCTAGTCAGTATTTCTCGACTAGACCCTTCTTACTTGTTCTACTTGAGACTGAAGTGCAAATCGTTTGGTATCAGTTGGAAACTGTTCTGAATTATCTAAGGGCTTTAGGTTTTATTAAAGGTGCTTGCCACCTGCGTATTATAAGGATTAGAAGTTTATTGGCTTTTGATTTACTAGCTCTGCATTCCGTTTTAGAGTTTGGGTTTTTGCCTATTGCAAATCTAAATAAATGCGAGTTTGATTGAGGAAATGGAAAAACACTTGGATTGATTGGGTGTAATAAGAATCATAAGTAACTGATTGATATGAGGGATAATACTCGAAAGGAAGTGGTTCTTAAAAGGGTTTTCCAAATCGCAAACTAGTTCTAATCGCAGTTAACTGTTTGTTTTGGCCACCTGCCATAGTTCTAATCAAATATATTTTGTGTCTGTTCGGAAATGTCACGTCGCTTCCAAAGGAAGGTCGTTTACCAGCTTCCGGCGAGTGTCCTTTAACGGTTTTTTATTACGTAATCAAGTAATAGAGCTTTTCTTTGGGATATATTATTCATGAAAGGTTAAAAGCTAATTCAATCAACATTTCAACTGTTTTATACACCAGTCCTTCTATTTTAGCTGATTGGGTTTGAAAATCCTTTTTACAACCTTTTCCATTGAGTTTTCAGTAGGGGAATATCTGTCGTATCTGTCTCCAAACTAATTTAAAATGTTTTAAAAAGCTTTTAGTGAAGTTAGATAAAGAATTAAATGGCATTTAGCCGCAGAGAAGGGTGTCCTTATTGAACTGCCTCTGAGATCATCAATGTCTTGGCCTTAGCGTACTTGCCTAGGATTTTCTTTATTCATGACATCATCATTATCATCATAGCTGCGGCGGGGCGGGGGCGACATATCCTGCTAATGTGCACGACATGAAAGAATACTTTGTTGTTGTGATTGTTGTGTTGACAGTTTTCAGACATTGCGAAAAGCTTTTTAGCCCAAATGTACTAGATAGCGTTAGTCGTTAATTACCGAACTGGTTACCCGCGGTGTTCATAAAAAAAATCAATGAAAATTCCATTCACATGTGTAAAAAATAATTTCACTCACTTCATGGTTGTGAAAAATTAAAAAAAGGTAGAAAAAATTAAGTTAGCCCATGGGGGGATCGAACCCGCGACCTTCGCGTTATTAGCACGACGCTCTAACCAGCTGAGCTAATGGGCTGATGGTGTCAGCTGTGCAAAAGCAGCATAAAACTTAACAGTGTCACAGTGAAAAAGTTCTAGCGAACATGTAATTGACTCTGTACGTAAAAGCTGTTAGTGCTATATGTTAACAGAGTACAGTTGATGCGCTGTTATGATTCATGTTGAATTTGTGACAAGTCATTGGCAAGTGTCAGGATGGCCGAGCGGTCTAAGGCGCCAGACTCAAGGTTTAACAATCTTGCCTCTCAAACAGAGGTTCGTATGAGCGTTCTGGTCCTCTCTGAGGGCGTGGGTTCGAATCCCACTTCTGACAAATTATTTTTTTCTTATTTTTTTCATAAAATATTATATATGAAATATATTTAACCAACAAAAATTATCCTAATTAATGCAAATTAAAATTGTATTAACTATTTTATTATGTGTTGAATGTTTATTATAGATTTCTTAAGTCGCTTGCAAGTGCAATTAGTTTAGAAAAAGTATATATATTTTTCTACGTGATAGGGATCAAAACTTTTCAAGAATCCCGATCTGTTTTACTCTGTAATACTTAATTATATTATGCTTGCGGGCCCAACAAGTGCCTCCGTGGCGCAATTGGTTAGCGCGTTCGGCTGTTAACCGAAAGGTTGGTGGTTCGAGTCCACCCGGGGGCGACAATTATTTTTTTTATTTTAATTCTTTATATTAATTCATATTTAATTTATATAACACGACCAGAACTAAATGCGCAAATAAAATATTTTTAATTGCATATTGAAAATAATAAATAACAGAACTCTTTGAGTCTAACAGTAAATGACTGTAATTGTGGTGGTGGGTTTGCTAGTTAAAATTCATCGCTCTGTTCGCGCCAGTATTGTTAGTGGTGAATTAGGCGCTCAACTGGTGGAGTCTCCGCTATTATGACGCTATCCAACAGTTTGTTTGCCAGCTCTCTTGCACACGCACACGTTAACCTTTGCGGCATTTGTTCAGTTGGTTTCTAAACACACTCGCGCGAAGTCGGCGGATCGCGCATGTGCTTCTTAACGTACTTTTCGTATTTAATTGATGTGAACAATAAATACATCTTACTTCGTACAAGTTTTTTGGAAAGGCAATCAATTGTTTCGGAACAATGCAATCAATTGCGCGCGTGTGACACTAAATAAGAATCAAAAGTAATTTGCGAAGGGTCTTAACAACACAAGTTATTCACATATCACAAAAGTAGTTCCAACAACGGTTTCTTACACTCAAGGTTTCTTAGTTTAGTGTGTGATAAGCTAAATCCATGACCAGTCTAATGTTAATACAATCCACCCCACTCATGGGCACACACACACATGTTTATGTATACGTATGCATATACGTGTTTACATAGATCATGAGACTGTGTGGGTTGCTTGGCGTCTTCTCCACTAGTTCTGTTCTATGCTGTCCATCACCTCTTTTTCTCTTGCTCTCGTTGTCTCTCATTTGTCAACGGTGTTTACCGCTTTTATTGTGCTAAGCATTTTTCGCTATTTGTTTCTTTGCCATTGTTGCAATGTATTGTAATTGTAGTTTCACCTACACACAAACAGGAATAGGTGTATACATACATACAACAGTACATGTATGTGTTGAAACTAGTTTCTTTACGTTTTTTTGTTTTTTTCGTGGTCTGTTTTAAACAACACTTCCTCCCCCTTTTTATCAGCTGTCTGCTTTCGTTTTCTACTTTTATTTTGTTTTTTCTGCAGTTTTATCGCAATTTTTTTTTGCTGCAGCACAATTTCAGTCCATCTCTATGATGTGCAAGTATTAGAAGGCGTTTTTAGTTTCTCACCGTTCCCCCATGTTGAATATTTATTGTGCATTGAGTAAACGCAGATTAAGTTCAGAAGGTAAATTGTAGAAAAAAGTGTCGCAATTTGTTTTTAATATTTGTGTAAATCATAAAAGTAAATCTTTTTGTTGGCTTAATGACATGGAATAATATGTAAACATATATATTTATATATTATTTTATAATATTGCTTGCCAAATATTATTCAGATATAAAGGTCACATTGTGGATGTACATATGTGTATAGAATGTATTTATAAATCTGTTACGTACGTATTTTGAAATATATTTACAAATATTACTCGTTTAATAAAAATAAATTATACGTCATCATTTGCGAATAGCGAAACCAAAATAAACAACAGTTTTTTATATAAAAGGCTGTGGAGTTGTGTTTTTTATGGCCCATGTCCATCTGTTTCAACTATTGGATGAGGGAAATTTTCTTTGATTTCTCTTTCGGAAGACATTCTTATTTGGTCTTATGATCGTTTGAAATTGCTTTTAAACAAGCTTCGTTCAGGTCGACCGCTGCTTGATTTGTTGCCGGTAGCCAATAATTGTTCGATTGACAGTAATTTTGTATTGATTCGATATTCACAATTACTTTCGGTCCGCCCGTCCGCAAGTTGTTGTTGTTATTGTGTTATGGACCTTGCCAACTTAACTTAGTTGAGTTGTGTATACGTATACACATGACTAGTGTATGTATGTATGTACGACTGAACTTGATGACAAACACTAAGTGTATTTAGATTTTATTTTTTTATTTTGTATGCAGTACCCGTATATTCAAATAAAAACCTGTAAAATTGTTCTAGGGGTCTGTCGCAAATGGAATTGCTGTACATGTGTGTGTGTGTGTGTGTTATACTGCAATACTTGATTGACCATACATGATTGTATGTATGTATGTAACGTAAGTGTATAAGCAATATATCGAGCGTTACCACGGATATTGACATTAACACATACACAGCACACATACATATGTAGTAGTAGTAGGTGTGTTGATGTTTTCTTTCTTCTTAGTGTTAAGTGTTTGCGTAAAGCATTGACTGTACACAAACACAAATATTTCACACATACATACATATGTAGTATTGAATGCGCTGCTGAGAAATGTGTCACATATAAAAGCGTTAACTGGTTGTGTGAGTCAAGTTTAATCTTGTTTATGCAATTTACATCTGTGCAAGTACAGTCATATATATGTATGTATGTACATAGTATATATCTAAATGAAGTTAAGTTAGCTGGAAAATTCATCTGTGTTTATTTAATGCTTGTTTTTGTTGTACAACAAAATCCACAAAATCCACAACAAAAAATTGCAGTAAATCTCACTTTGGAATGAATCCAAATGTACATGTATGTATATATTTTTGTACATCTGTGTATATTAATAATATGTTGAAACCTATTTATAGTTGCAAAACTATTTATTTGTTTTAGTCTAGCTGCGAATGGTCTGTTTCTGACCAGACTCCTCCTAGCCTGTTGTTGTTGTTTCTAACCAGGTTAAGAAAATTTTTTCATGCACATGCACGTCAATTGGTAATTACCCAAAAGGTCGTGCGTATGCAACTAGTTTAATATTTATGAACACTTGCGAACAATGTTGTCAAATTCAATCCACACATACATACATATACATACGCTCGAAAGGCAACTAGTTCCTACTCTTGTATTGATAGGTTTTTCTTGTAAGGAACTAGTTCCTACTCTTGTATTGATAGGTTTTCCTTGTAACACGCGCTCCAAAGGAACTAGTTCCTACTCTTTTATTGATAGGTTTTTCTTGTAAGGAACTAGTTCCTACTCTTGTATTGATAGGTTTTGCTTGTAACACGCGCTCCAAAGGAACTAGTTCCTACTCTTGTATTCATAGGTTTTCCATGTAACACGAGCTCCAAAAGAACTAGTTCCTACTCTTTTATTGATAGGTTTTCCTTGTAACACCCGCTCCAAAGGAACTAGTTCCTACTCTTTCATTGATAGGTTTTCCTTGTAACACGCGCTCCAAAGGAACTAGTTCCTACTCTTTTATTGATAGGTTTTTCTTGTAAGGAACTAGTTCCTACTCTTGTATTGATAGGTTTTCCTTGTAACACGCGCTCCAAAGGGAACTAGTTCCTACTCTTGTATTGATAGGTTTTCCTTGTGACACGCGCTCCAAAGGAACTAGTTCCTACTCTTTTATTGATATGTTTTCCTTGTAACACCCGCTCCAAAGGGAACTAGTTCCTACTCTTTTATTGATAGGTTTTGCTTGTAACACGCGCTCCAAAGGAACTAGTTCATACTCTTGTATTGATAGGTTTTTCTTGTAAGGAACTAGTTCCTACTCTTGTATTGAAAGGTTTACCTCGTAACACACGCTCCAAAGGGAACTAGTTCCTACTCTTTTATTGATAGGTTTTCCATGTAAAGGAACTAGTTCCTACTCTTTTATTGATAGGGCGACAAACCTTGACTCGAATTAATTGTGCAGGACATATAAACGTTCTTGATTGCAGTCGATATTCGGTTTTAAGTGTTCTTTGAAAAATGGCTTCAATTATAATTAAGTGTCTATGTGCTCAGGCTTTGTTGACTGTCGCCAATGTAAACACACACGCTAAAGGCCATGCCAGGAAACGTAAACGAAAGCCCAATTAAAGTACCATACCAATACATTCTCCCTATATTTCGAACACGCAAATGTAAGGTGTTTACATTGGGACAGAAAAAACTTCCGTTAAAATGAGGAATGAGGTCGTTGACATGTTTACATTTACGCCCCCTTCATCGAACCGCTTTGAGGTTTTTTTTATCTGTACTTAATTTCCTTTAATGAATTGTCAGTCGTAGTAGCTCATTAAAAAAGTAATCAATATTTAATTCATGTGAATAATTTGTTGCATCGTAGTAAACATAAATAGAATAAAATAATGACAAGACAAAAATAAATTCACAAGTGAACCTTAAAAAAATATATATATAAAAATAACGGGTTATAGAATAACCCAACAACAACAAAGGGAAAAATAAGTGGAGAACCATGTAAACATGACAGATCCCGCAAAGAATAACGGAAATAGCAACAACAACATTCACAATAATCACAACGATGGCAACCCTACGACAAGCCACGGAGCAGCCACGCCCATCGCACAGCCCGGCTCTGTCATTGAGTTGGTGCTAAGGGGACCGCAACAGGTGCAACGCTGGTGCACAGAATATGTGCGACAGATACGAAGTCAAGTCCTGAGACATACGGCAACAACAGGACCCAGTCGCTTCAGCCCTGACCCTGGCACGAGCAGGGGTCCGGGCGGAACCAATCCAACTCGTGATGACGAAGCGCCGAATGATGATAGGAACGATGAAGTCGATGGGGAGATTCGACCGCAACGGCTTCGGTTCGAAAGTAGCCGTAAAGGTGAATCCGAGCAAAAGCCAAGCAAGTTTAAAGCTTTCACGCACAGAGTCCTGGTGAAAATGAAGTTGAGAAAGCCTCCATGCAAAGGTGTATATGCAATTTTATATATATTTACTATATTTTTTATGCTTATGATAGAGTCGTTGTGTATATTTACATTAAGAGAGTTAGTTATTTGTGAGAAACCGTTACAGAATACGTATAAGTAGAGTACCATCTAACTCTTATACTACTTTTCTTATACTGCTCCCTTGTGCGTTGAGCTAAAAATGCACTCATATTCTAAATGCTGTCCAGGGGAATGGCTGGAATGGGAATTGCTAGATATCAAAGTATGACCACAACACATATTCATATGTGTGTGTGTATGTATGTAAATGTCTGTGTCTATGTTTCACCCCAAGGGACAGAAATCAGTACGCAGAAATCGTTTGTGCTTTTGTTGTTGTTGAGCCCTACACTCAAAAATAAAATCAGAAACGACAAAAAAAAAAAAAAAAATAAATATTTATTAATATATATTAATATTAATATTAATAAATATTTAATATTAATATTAATAAATACTTAATATTAATATTAAAAATATTTTTTTTACGTTTATTAATATTAATAAATATTTTTTTTATTATTAATAAATATTTTTTTTTTGTGATTGCTTATAATTATAAGTAAATATCAAGCTCGCACAAAAAACCTTTTTTCATTCGAAATTTTATAGCGGTTATAAAAATACTAGCTACAATAATTTTCTTCAAGTGTCGTGAGAACTTTTCGCTCATTATTGAGCTCACCTTTTGGCATTTACCACACACACCACACTGTGATGGACGATATAAGCGGTTCTCACCACACACATACTCACACACGCACGCACAGAGATACACAGATAACTGTTTCAGTCGCAATAGTAAGCTGCAGGAGAGCACAACACTGAACGGAGCAGAAAACAACAAAGTGAAGCAAACAAATGTTCACAATGAATTCAATCAACTGTTAAGTGTGTGTGTGTGTGAGTGTGTGCAAATATTTGGCAAATATTTACTGTAAGCTTAACTGTTAACGTGTACACATTAAAGGGCAAAACTAATACTTTTGCTGCATTGCATTACTCACTAAGGCCAAAAGCTACGTGTGACAAATCGATAATGCGCACTTTTGACGCACTTAGAAATACCGTTAAATAGTGCAAGTGCTGTTATAAACGATTTACATTTCCTTTCCCAATGTACCCTTCGAGTTTTAAGTGAAAAAAAAAGAACTTGATGGATTTTTATTGTGCAAAATGTCAAAGTTGATTCAATTCGAGAATTTGGAATACAAACAAAATATGGCTAAAATTGAGAGCGCAAGCGCTGTCTCTATGCAACACCTTGAACGCCCAATGCCACGCCCACTTGTGGCTGTGTCCTTTGGCCAGCAGTAAATCATCCTGGGGGGCATATTCAAGAGACGTCAAACAGCAGCAGCAGCAGCCAGGGAGAGCATCGCATTTCACGCAATCGGCTCGGACGAGGACGAAAACGAGGACGAGGAAGTCACGAGGCGGCTGAGGATCGAGATGGAGGAGGCGGGGAACGAACCGGATCCGGAAACAGCTGAAACGCCAACGGAATTAGGCGTGGTCAACGAAACATTCGATTCGCATCGCACACAGACCGAGGCGAGGCGTCAACAAAATCGTTCGCACCAACACCAGAGATACCGCAGACACCGACAGAGGGGCCAGTGCCATTTGCGAGGCTTCTTGCACGTCCGTAATATCTATAGAGCGTTGCGTTTTCAGTGGATGCGTAAGTTTTTATACCCGGAATCCGGAAAATGGGTACAAAGAGTATAATGGTTTTGTAACAGGCAGAAGGAAGCATCTTCGACTCCATAAAGTATTTATATTCTTGATCAGCATCAACAGCCGAGTCGATATAGCCATGTCCGTCCGTCTGTCTGTCCGTCCGTATGCCGATCTCAGAGACTATAAGAGCTAGAGACTCCAGATTGGGAACATAAGCTCGCCTAATCCCTAGGCAGTACAAGTTTGTTTCAAATTTTCGATAACTCTTCCCGTTTCCGATATACACATGTGATCGATAACAACAAAATCTTGAATTTGGAAAACAGTTTGATGCAGTTTGAAACATTAGACTAAATAATGACAATCTGTGAACATTTTATTGAAATCGGTTGAGAAATACCGGAGATATGGCACATTGAAGTTAAGAAAGTATGCATTATACACACACACACATATATACTTGCAAGCACTGACTCTACGCGTTAAGTATAGGGTTCAGGGTATAGTCTAGTTGGGAATTCTCGACTAGAGCCTTCTTACTTGTTTCCATTAGCATCTCAGACCTGTGTCCCTGAAGTCCAGATTGAATCCAGTTCTACCAACAATAATCTTAGTTGGGAAAGGGTTAAATTTTGATGTACTTCTACTTTCGCAGTTTGTTATAAAATTCGGGTCTCAGAGTGCTTAGGAAAAAACTAAATTCAAAATTGGGAAGAACTATGTTTCTCACCTGCGTGATACCCGATGAGGTCAAGGAATTGGGCAAGCTGCTGAAGGAACACCAAATAATACCCGATGTGATTAACTGTGAACCGCAATCGGTCATCAATGCGCTCTATCCTTGCGGCAAACAAGTGGAGCCGGGCAGGCATTTAACGCCACTAAATGTGCGAGGCGAACCAATTATACGCTGGCACTCGGATCCCTGCAAGTTTTACACCTTGGTCATGCTGGATCCGGATGCACCCAGTCGTGAAACGCCCACATATCGCGAATGGCTCCACTGGCTGGTGGGCAATATACCCGGCTGCGATGTTGTTCATGGCCAGCAACTTGTCGGCTACATTGGCAGTCGTCCGCCGGCCAATACTGGCCCGCATCGCTACATATTCCTAGCCTTCCGGCAGTATTGTGAGCTGGACTTTGATGAGAATTACATACCGGCCGATAGCTACGAGGGTCGTCAAGGATTTAGCATTAAGAGCTTTGCCAAAAAGTATGCACTCGGCAATCCCATAGCTACGAATTTCTTCCTGGCCAATTGGGAAGATGATGATTTGTACTAACTAAACTACAATAAAAAATCAAAAGTTATTGAAATCCTTATTTAATATATACTAGTAATAAATCTTGATTATGATATGGTTTTTCTTTGTACTAACCAAAAGTTTTTGCTCTATATTCCAGACGAGGAGGACATTCCACGCTTTGCCAGTTACGATGTAGATCCTGCAGAGAAACGCGTCATAGCCCTGAATGCGCCACAGTCAACAAAATATACCAATAATCGTATATCAACAGCTAAATATAAGTGAGTTATGAATATTGATTTGTTTGATCTGGGGGTAGCTTATATTGCTGATAAGATATAATATTAATTGATAAATAATTATTGTGTATTCCAATTAGCGTCCTCACGTTTATACCATCGTTCCTGTTTGAGCAGTTCCGACGGTATTCCAATATATTTTTCCTGCTTATTGCAATATTACAACAAATTCCGGATGTATCGCCAACGGGTCGCTATACAACACTGGTGCCACTGCTCTTCATACTCTCCGTTAGCGCCATCAAAGAGATCATCGAGGATATTGTAAGTATTTCAAACATTACGCATTAGTTTAAATATTATTATTCAATACTTGTTCGAACTTTTAGAAACGACATCGCGCTGATAATGAACTTAATCATCGGTTGATCGAGCGTTTGGAGAATGAAACGTGGACAACGGTACGCTGGTCCGAGCTGACCGTTGGCGATATTATAAAGGTGACCATCGATACGTTCTTTCCTGCCGATCTAATACTGTTATCGTCCAGGTAAGTGGTTGGAACTTAAGATCCTAAAGTTCACTTACCCACCATTCAACTTGCAGTGAACCTCAGGCCATGTGCTTCATTGAAACAGCTAATTTGGATGGCGAGACAAACTTAAAGATACGTCAGGGTCTGCCAGTGACAGCCAAACTATTGGAAACAAAAGACTTGCTGCAATTGGAGGGCAGAATCGAATGTGAATTGCCCAATCGGCAACTCTATGAGTTCAATGGCGTACTCAAGGAGCTGGGAAAACCGTAACTACAACAATAATACCTCTTACTTAATTCACATTAATGAGTAATCTTTTTTTGTGCAGTCCTGCGGCTCTGGGTCCTGATCAGGTGCTGCAACGCGGCGCTATGCTGCGCAACACAGCCTGGATCTTTGGCGTTGTCATCTACTCGGGCCACGAAACGAAACTCATGAAGAACTCAACCCGGGCGCCGCTGAAGCGTTCCACCGTCGACAAGTTAACGAACACACAGATCTTAATGCTCTTCATGATACTGATCACGTTGTGCATTACGAGCGGGCTGTGCAATTTGTTTTGGACACAGAAACACGCCAAAGTCGATTGGTATCTGGGCATTGGGGATTTCGTGAGCATGAGCCTTGGCTTCAATCTGCTGACGTTCTTCATACTGTACAACAATCTGATACCCATATCGCTGCAAGTTACGTTGGAGCTGGTGCGATTTCTCCAGGCGATCTTCATCAACTATGACATTGAGATGTATCACGAGGAGTCGAATATGCCGGCCAGTGCGCGTACCTCGAACCTCAACGAGGAGCTCGGCCTGATCAAGTACATATTCTCGGATAAGACGGGCACACTGACCCGCAACGTGATGGTCTTCAAGAAGTGTTCGATAGCCAGGCGCATCTATGAACCGGAACGTACGCCCGAGCAATCGGAGCTGGTGCAGAACATATTGCGTAAACATGAATCGTACAAGGATATTGAGGAGTTCCTTGTTCTGCTATCGGTGTGCCATACCGTTATACCGGAGAAGAAGGAGGATGGCAGCATTATCTATCATGCCGCCAGTCCCGATGAGCGTGCTCTCGTCGATGGAGCCCGGCAATTTGGCTACATTTTCGATACACGGACACCCGACTACGTGGAGATTAATGCATTGGGGGAACGCAGACGTTTTCAGGTACTCAATGTTCTCGAGTTTACATCGACCCGCAAACGAATGTCGGTCATTGTGCGTACGCCCGAGGGACGTATTAAGCTGTTCACCAAGGGTGCCGATTCGGTGATCTATGAGCGTTTGTCGCCGCGCCAGCAGTCGTTTCGGGAGACGACCCTGCAGCATTTAGAGGAGTTCGCCTCGGAGGGTTTGCGCACCTTGTGCCTGGCTGTGGGCGACATCGATGATGAAGTATACGAGGAGTGGTCCCATACGTATCACAAGGCATCGGTGTCATTGTCGTATCGGGAAAGCAAGCTGGACGATGCGGCCAATCTGATTGAGACGAATCTACGATTGTTGGGCGCAACGGCCATTGAGGATAAGTTGCAGGATGGCGTACCGGACACGATAGCGGCCCTGCTCGACGCAGGCATTTATATTTGGGTACTCACCGGCGATAAGCAGGAGACAGCCATCAATATTGGTTACTCCTGCAAGCTAATCTCACACTCCATGGACATTATCATTCTCAACGAGGAAAGCTTGGATGTAAGTGGTATTCGAGTATTCGATACAAATGAAATACTGAATGTACTTATTTGCAGGCTACGCGCGATACCATTTTGCGTCACTGCGGCGAATTCAGGAGCACAATGGCCAAGGATGCGAATGTGGCGCTCGTCATCGATGGCAAGACACTGAAGTATGCGTTGACCTGTGACCTGCGCGGTGACTTCCAGGAACTGTGCCTCATCTGTCGCGTTGTCATCTGTTGTCGCGTCTCGCCCATGCAAAAAGCCGAGGTCGTCGAAATGGTCACCCAGAGCACGAAGGCCGTTACCCTAGCGATTGGGGATGGTGCCAACGATGTGGCGATGATACAAAAGGCTAGCGTTGGCATTGGCATCTCGGGTGTCGAAGGCTTGCAGGCTGCCTGCGCCTCGGACTATTCGATTGCTCAGTTTCGGTATTTGCGTCGTTTAATCCTTGTCCATGGTGCATGGAATTATGCGCGGATCAGCAAGCTTATACTCTACAGTTTCTACAAAAATGTTTGCCTGTATGTGATTGAGCTCTGGTTTGCTGTCTACTCGGGCTGGTCGGGCCAAATACTCTTCGAGCGCTGGACAATTGGTCTCTACAATGTTGTCTTTACGGCCATGCCACCGTTTGCGATCGGACTCTTTGAGAAGTTTTGCACGGCGGACACAATGCTTAAGTATCCACTACTGTACAAGCCATCACAAAATGCCAAACTGTTTAATGTGAAAGTGTTTTGGATTTGGATATTCAATGCTCTGCTACATTCGGTCTTTCTGTTCTGGTTGCCGCTGCTGGCGGTACAGAATGAAGCCATTTGGTCGGATGGCAAGACGAGCGATTATCTGCTGCTGGGCAACATGGTCTATACGGTACAGTTCAATTGACCTTAACTTCAAGTGTACATCATAAAACTGGTACCTTAACAGGGGCGTTAGTTTTGGCGCTTAATCCAAACTCGCTGTGCTATATCCTCGGATATATGAGCACCGTGGCTGTAATCCTTCATATGGAAAACGTCACGTTAAATAAGCCCTATAGAGATATAGTTCGCATGACCTTAACTTATTCATTTTATTCATCAAAAATTCTTTTGTTTTGCAGTATGTAATTGTCACAGTCTGCTTGAAGGCTGGCCTCATCACGAGTTCCTGGACCTGGTTGACGCATGCCGCCATTTGGGGCTCGATTGTGCTTTGGTTTCTGTTTGTACTCTTGTACAGCCATTTTTGGCCAACGGTTCTGTTTGCCAGCAATTTCTCCGGCATGGATATCCAGCTGCTCTCGACGCCTGTCTTTTGGTTTGGCCTCGTTTTGGTGCCCATTGCCAGTCTGCTTATCGATGTCATCTGTAAACTGTAAGCAACTTATCTTATGTGTAAAGAACAGCTATTTGATACTGATTGTTTGCAGTGTACACAATACCGTTTTCAAGACTTTGACCGAAGCGGTGCGTGAATCCGAAATTCAACGCCATGATCCCTCGCATGTTATGGAAGAGTCGCGTTCCTCGTAAGTATTCGACACACACATACAATATGTATTTGCATTACTTCTGGGTTTTAACTTTCAATTGGTTACCGACTTAACTACGATTGGCATCCAAAAACTTTGAGCAAAAACCAAAACCTTAATGTTCAATTTGAATTGTTGCGTATTTTTCTATACTTTCGTAGATGTTTTTGAGTTTCTTTCTTGCATCCTACGTTGAGTATTTTGTATTTGCACAAACTTTTGTTCATTCCAATCACAAAATTTAACTACTCACCTGTTTAACCTGTTTCAATTGTGTTTGATTATATATATATATAGTCTATCTTTATGTTTTTGAAAAATTGCATCACTTTTGAAATTCTTCATAATATTTAGTAACACAAACTTCGTCTAGAAAAGCTATGCAAAACATGAAAAAACTAATACTTATTCCACTTGGACTCCACCCGAAATCATACAACATACATATATATATATATATATATATGTCTAAATTATTTATAAGGAATATACATTGAAACGAAACCTAATTACCGGGTACGGGTATACTTTTTTTTTACTAGTTTATAACTAAGTTTAATGAACACAGGGTACAAATAATAATTGAAGGTTAACTAAATTTGATTTGATATCAGTATTAGTACATTTTTAAGCTAAACAACACGAAACATATATACACTACAACCTAGTAATTGTGTATTGAAAAAAGCCATAACTGTTTTCAATTTAATTACGTATTTATTTAGACATGCAAATAGTTTGAAAAACTAGCCATAAAAACGAATTATAATTTTAGTTTGATGTTCATATATATATATATAGCATTCATATATATATATATAGCATTCATATATATATATATAGTATTAGTAGCAAAAATTCATTAAAACAGAGTTCCATTTAAGGCGATTAAAATATTAAATACAAATGTTGTAATTTCTATAATCATTTAGTTTAACAATTGGAAACAATCATCGCAGAAAAATAAATGTTAATTTAACTATCATCCTATACTTTATTAACAAATATTATTAACTAAACACTTAACTAATGCCTCAATATAAAATATGCATATCCACATTGTAATCCAAACTCCCCCTAACTCCTCCTCATGCCGGTACTCCTCACGCCGGTACTCCTAATGCCGGTACTCCTCACGCCGGTACTCCTCATGAAAATGTTGAAACTACGCGACTTCAAAAATCCAATTGCAAATAATAGCGACTCTGGTTTTAAGCATGATGTGGCCAAATTCGTGCGCTCCAGTAGATTCTTCTTACTTCTCAAAAAAGATAAGTCACGAACCCGAAACTCTGCCGCACCCAGTATCGGGCGACGTTTACGCATCGAGCATTTGGACTTAGAGGAAGATAATACGGCCGATCAGCACTATCATCATCGGGGAAGGCAACGCTTGCGCGGTGGCTCCCGCGTCAGCAGCGAGATCCTGCACATGTAGCAAGGATTACGAAAATTGAATCTATTATATATATAACTATGTCTTACAATCAAAAATATATATTAACATGTGTATATATTTCGAATAAGTGTTCAGCTAATTGGTATTTATTGTATGTAAAAGCCATATCCATTCAATTATAAGTTAATAAAAACATTGTTGTATATTATAAGTCTTAAAGATTATCCAACTGTGATACTGATTAACTGTAGCAAAAGTGAAAATGTTTTAAAAACTGTTTGATTTTCGTATTATCATCATGTTGTTTATTTTCTAAGCTGTTCTATTGTAATAATCCTAGTTTTAATAATCATGAAACTAAACAAAACCAACGCTATATATACTATATAGTATATTAAGAAAAGAGAAACTTCGATGTACAAAAATCCAGTTAACAAGAAGCATTAATTATACCCTGAACCCATTGAAAATGGTTCAAAAGGGTATAATGGTTTTGTTCAAACGTATGTAACAGGCAGAAGGAAGCATCTCCGACCCCATAAAGTATATATATTCTTGATCAGCATCAACAGCAGAGTCGATATAGCAATGTCCGTCTGTCCGATCTCAAAGACTATCAGAGCTAGAGACTCCAGATTTGGTACATAAGCTCGCCAAATCCCTAGGCAGTATAAGTTTGTTTCAAAATTTCGATAACTCTTTCCATTTCCGATATACACATGTGATCGATAAAAACAAACTCTTGAATATCGAAAACTTTTAAACGTGGTTTGGAAATAAATACGAAATAATGATAATCTGTGAAAATTTTATTGAAATCGATTGAGAAACACCGGAGATATATAACATTGAAGTTAAGAAAGTATTCACTATACGCGTAAAGTATAGGGTTCAGGGTATCGTCTCGTCGGGATTTCTCGACTAGAGCCTTCTTACTTGTTTTTCATTTAATTAATGCAGAGTACTTTTAATTTATTATTATCTTGTGAAATATATGTATATATATGTATATGTGTAATGTTATTTAAATATATATACATATATATTTGTATACCATCCTTACCGTATAAACTTTATCTCACCTGAAATCTGAAAATGGATTATAAATAATACATGTATTATATTAAAGAAAGCAAAGTGAATAAAATCCGTTACGTAATATTTTTGAGAGTAAGATTTCCAACCAGGTGTGTTCTCAATACGTATTAGTTTTCATGATGTCAACTTGCATGTTCTCCACTCTACTACTATATAGCCGTAACACTAACTGAACAGTTCGGCACACATTTTTGATATGCACTTAAGTTTTGTTTGTCTTTTCGTTTACTTATTCTAACACGCAACAAAAACAAGAACTATCAACTTTTCAAACAACAACAACAACAACAATATAAATAAAACTCTTAAACTATGTATTTTAAAATTCTCATGAAAATATATTTTCTTTGCGTTACCTTTGTATATGTGTGTGTGAGCAGTACTATGTATGCCTTGGGATCAATTATTCGGTGTAAGTAAATCATATACTCGATAAATTGAAAACTAACATGTCTGTAAAATATATACAAACACACACACACGCATTTAACATAAAGATCACTTCATCTTCTACAGTCAGTCATGATAATTGTATAACAGTCACACACAATTGTTATACACGGAACATTCGGGATGGAGATTTCCAAACGTCGAACAGTTTTTTTTATATATACATATAAGTGGGAAAGGCAAAGAGCACCGCGAATCTAGTATATTTATATGTAGTACTTTAAGGACTTAATATTTTTATTGCCCCTATTGCATGTTATACTTATTTTTGACATAACTTTTAAGTTGCCTTTATTCTGAAAAGTATATATATATAAAATTGTCTTTACTCATTGACTATTTTTGCATGATCCTCCCATACACTTGTCACTTTTGATATATAACATTTATGTAGCGAACTGATCTCACTTATAATTTGTCAAAATGGCTGTTAATAGAATCTAACATTTATGTTAATAGAATCTAACATTTATGCTAAACAACAACAATTCAAAATGAAGAAGCAGAAGTAACTGTAACTTGCAATCCACCACACTTACACACTAATAAAAGTCGTGCGAAAATACAACAAAATTAACATCCAACAGATTCACTGAAACGGCGAGATTGCTACGTAATGTTTTCACCCGTCGTGCCAACACGAGAGTCGAAACGGAACTAGAATTATCGCGTGAGTACAAACCATTTAACAAGCAACTCCAATCAGTGTGTGCCTGTCCAAGGACATTTTGGTTTATAGTGACCAGCAGCTGGTGGTGGCAGTTAGTTATAGTTATAAGTCGATGTAGTGTTTTCATATATGTATACGCGATGCGGTTATCAGCACTAGAGATACGGTTAATTATATATTTGATTTAATTGCTATTTTGATGTGATTGTTTTTTAATCGTTCCGGCGACAAATAACATTGTAAACACTCAAACACATTCATAAAATCATCAAAATCAATTTACCCGCTTACAACACACATACATACTTATAACATATCTTCATAAATAATAGTAATTAATATATACAATATTATTTCCTTTAGATGGCTATGCATTTTCTCAAGAGGAAGGTGGTGCTGTTCCCCAATCCATAGTTATACGAGCCTATGACACGAATTTGCCAAAACCGGAGGGAAATTAAGGAGGCTTCTCGGCTTGCTCTGGAGAAAAAATTATGCTTATATGTCTGTCTGTGTGTGTTCAAGGGCCAAAGAATAAAATCACTGAAAACATATTGTAAACACACACACACATACACACTCTTTTTCTGGTATTAGTGCATCAAGATATTCTACATGTTTTCTTACACTACTATTTTTTATATAAATGCTGCATATGGTAACTTAAATATGTATTTGTGTATCTTAACTGTTAATTATTTTTTAAGTCTAAAAAACACTTAAATAAAGCCGTTAGAAGCAGTTTGATTATTTGTACATATCTATAATTGACTTGATGTTGTCTGTGTATTTACCGTTGAATATTAACATTTCCAGCGTACTTGAAAACTGCGCGTAAGTATCGATACCTTTTAGTATGAACGATAACTGTTTACGGTGTTCGATTAAGTGAACTGGAAATTGTGTTCGTTCACGCGAGTTGGTTCCGCGTAATACACAAACATTGGTCTTAGCGAAATGCAACCCTGAGGAACGACGCGGCTTTCCATTACCGAGTTGCTACATATACAATAAGTTAATTTTTCACCTAATTTGTATAAGCACAAAGTACGCAATTAAGTAATTCAACGATGGATGATATGCTAAGTCCGAACTTTAGCATACCCAGCATTGGGCATGCACCGACGCCAATTCACCACAGTCTCGACGCCGATCAACAAATTGAGGCCTTACCACACCAAGTTTACCACCCACCTGCGCCAGATCCAACACCAACAGTATCCTCAACAGTTCAGCAACAGCAGCCCGATATCAACAATGGATCAACCGCTACAGATGGAAGTGCAGGCAGTGGCTTGTTTGGTCACGAGCCAACGTTACCCCTGGCCCACAAACAAATGCTGGGCTATCAGGGTTCTTCAACGTCGTATCAACAACAGCAGCAGAGTCAGAACATGAACACTGGTGGCGGCGGCAGCACACCGCAATCACTGATGCAACCGCAGACGCCGCAAAGCATGATGTCGCACATGCTGCCCATGACGGAACGGAATGCCACAGGGCTGGGGAGCAGTAGCGGGGATACAGGATCCTTGAGCAACATACACCAAACGATGGGCCCCTCAACGCCCATGACACCGGCAACGCCGGGCTCAGCCGATCCCGGCATTGTGCCGCAACTGCAAAACATTGTGTCCACCGTTAATCTGTGCTGTAAATTGGATCTAAAGAAGATTGCGCTCCATGCGCGTAACGCCGAATATAATCCCAAACGTTTCGCTGCCGTCATTATGCGTATCCGTGAGCCCCGCACCACAGCCCTCATCTTTAGCTCGGGCAAAATGGTGTGCACCGGCGCCAAGAGCGAGGATGACTCTCGGCTGGCCGCGCGCAAGTACGCGCGCATTATACAAAAGTTGGGATTTCCGGTAAGCAAACTCTTTGTAATCACACCCAAAACCTTTCACCTCCAACTCCGCTTCATTGCAGGCAAAGTTCCTGGACTTTAAGATACAAAACATGGTTGGTTCCTGCGATGTCAAGTTCCCCATTCGATTGGAAGGACTCGTTCTGACGCATTGCAACTTCAGTAGCTACGAGCCGGAGCTCTTTCCTGGCCTCATCTATCGTATGGTGCGTCCGCGCATTGTGCTGCTAATCTTTGTGTCCGGCAAGGTGGTGTTGACGGGTGCCAAGGTCAGGCAGGAGATATACGATGCCTTCGACAAGATCTTTCCCATATTGAAGAAGTTTAAGAAGCAGTCCTAATATGGTTCAGTCTGTCTCTCTCTAGCGTTAAGTGACTCTTAAAGTTGACTAATTGTAATACGAACTAGATCAAATAAGCTATAATTGTGTTTGTGTGCGTGTATGTGTGAGCACCCGTAACGGTACCGCCAAATAAAAGTGTATATGTAGTTGTAAATAGTTATGTGTAAGTGCCACTTGTTTTTATTGGTTGGTTTTATCGTTATCGTTATCGTTTATCGAACTTATAGACATTGCGCCATCAGTGCACCCACATTCTCGAACTCAATCTTCTCCGTAATGTTTTTGGTCTTGATTTTATCGTCCTGGGTGGCAACAACGATCAAATCTTGACCCTGATGCTTCCAGCCATTGCGCTTGATCCAACTTTCCAGTGTCGAGTCCTCAATGCCGCCAAGCAGATCCTTCAGCAGATCCTTCTTGATGGTCTGGAACGTGGTGCCAACCACATGCGACACGAACTTGCGTATGGAATCATGGAACCCAGATATATGCCGGAACATGGTGCGATTCACTTCGGCACGCTGCCAGAACAGGGTGAAGTCCGCTCGCTCGAGTATGTCGGCCAGATCGATGATAGTCTGCACATTCTCATCCTTCATCTGCTGCGGCAGCAACAAGCACTTGGCCATCACGAAATCCGTATGCGGCAAATTCGTGAGGGATTTCAGCAGAATCGTGTAGGTGATATCGAAGTTGAGCATGTGCGGATTAAACTGATACAGCTTGAGTACGGCCAGATTAGCCTCCAAATCGTAGGTATTGTTCTTGGCCTGGTCCTGCACGTACGATTCAAGTATTTTTAAATGATCCGGATTGTAGCTAAGAAAAAAAAATAGATAGGTTATGTTTGTATTTGTGTGTGTGTATTTGTTGACTGCTGATTGATACAGGCAGAGCGAATAGCAACATACCGCTCGATGCAGCCCAACATTTCCTGTATGGTCTGGCTTTGGCCGTTTTCCATTTTCACCAAGTGTGCCATCTTTGATTTATTTATGCGTTATAGTCGTCAATTTATAAATTTTTATGCGAAAAATAAACGAAATAATATTCGCGTGGCGATGTTAGACTTGTTTTCCTACAGATGAACAAGTTCAAAGGAACGACTCAGTGAGCTGACTGCAGTTCACATAGTTCTGAAGCCCTGGCACTGCATTTACTCTGTTAACAGTGTTCACTGAACTGTTAACGTAAGCTAGTCGGCTCCTGCTCGCGTTTCGCGTATGTGTTTTATATTCAAAATATTAATGTGTTTTATTGCTTGAAATGCAATTCAGACGAACTAGTGCGTGTAACGACAACATAATTATACAAATATCTGATCGTCGGGCCACTACTACTATTTAACAAGTGATCAATTTTGTGCATACAATTAAGAAAAATGTTAAAACATAACGGTGCTGCGCGGGAATTTTTTTCGTTGTTAAATAACAGCATGGCAATCGAACATCCCAGGTATTTATGGCAATAAATAACAGCATGGAAATCGAAGATCCCAGGTATTTATGGCAATAAATAACAGCATGGAAATGGAAGTTCCCAGGTATTTATGGCAATTAATTTTATAATTTATAGCACAAGTCTAAATGTTACCCATTTACGTTTCTAAAACTTTTCAAAAGGTTTAAAATTAAATAAAGTTTTTTTAATTAAATATTTTGTTTTTTTTTTTTTTAAACTTATTTGCAATATTTTATAGCAATAATTATTTATACAAAAATGTATGTTTTTATGTATATTATGTACAAATGGAAGTGTTTTTGTAAATCTGTTCCGTTACGTCATTTTTTTTTCTGGAAGATTGACGATTTAAATGATTCCTCATTTCAAATATCCAAAGGAAGTACAAATGGAAGTACATTTGGTTGTAGTTACTGGAAGCTACGTATTTTCGATACAACTAGGTATTTTAAGTTTTCGCTGTCTCTGTCTCTCCACGAACCGCTCCAGCTGCCGTTCCAGCTGCCGTTCCAGCTGCCGCCGCAGCTGCCAAATACGCTTGGCGCTGTTCCTCTTCCAGTTCGAGGCGTTCCACCTTTTTGATTTTACTCAGTTTCCCTGGAAAACTCAAAAGTTAATACGATCCCTGAATCGGAAACATACCCTGAATCGGAAACATACTTGCACACTTTAACATTATGGTGCCCCACCAGATGGACCAGCCCCAGCCAACAAAGCAGAAGAGCACGCAGAAGAATTGCGATACGGCCACAATGATATTGATGATAAACGATCCGATCCTGGCCCTGGCGCTGTCATACTGCGAGAAGCGCGGAATACCGACACACAGGCAGAATAGGCCAGAAAGCAGGGTACCTAGACGGGTCAGGGTATAAGAAACGTTCGGGAATTGAGGACAAAGGTAAACACCACCCACCTAGACCCGGAAAGATGACGTTACAGAAGGCGCAAAACCAGGCGAGGTACAGCGGCAACACGGGTATAGCACCCTTCATCTTTGATGAGTACTCCACCAGATCGTTGTGCAGCTTGCGACGCGTATCCTTAAACACAATGAGAAACGTGAATATGCAATAAGGAAACTCGGATTAATGAAGTCTCACTTCACTTGGTGGTGCGACAATACTTTGTCGACGTGCCTCCGAACCACGACGAGGTTTCTCCTTGCGGCAACACAGCAGCATGAGCCAAAACCGTTTGCAGCAGCCCCTAAAAAGATATGCCAAATAAGCTATATGCTATATCAACAAACTTCTACTCGACTTACACTTTGGGAGTTTCTGCGACCGTTGCGGAGGGTTCCACTGAGGAACCCTCCAGAACAGCTGCGTCTGTGGCCGTTATGCCCAGCTCCGGATCACGATCCGGATCACGCCAGGCCACTTTGGGATCAGTGGAAGCAACTGCGGCTCGCTTGCGGCGACAGGGTATGCAAAAACAACATTTATTCAGCTCCGTCTCATCGCCAGTTATGGGATCGACTTTGTTCACGGAACGACAACAGAAAACCTTTCCCAGGAACATGCCACATTTACCCTGCTGCTGCTGCTGCTGCGGCTTTGGTCGGTTGGGAACAGCGGATTCTGCAGCAGCACTCATTTTGGTCTCCTTGTCCAAGTCAAAAGTTTCACTTGGCTTTGGTTTCTTTCTGCAACACTTGCAACAGTTCAATGTTGGCCAGCAACGCGACTTTTTCTTATTCGACTCGTCTACAATCTCCAGTTGTGTGGTGGCGCTGCTCCTGGCACTCGAGAGCACAGGCTGCTCCTCGGTGGTGTCATGTTGGCGATCCTTACGCAAGCCGCAGCATCGCATGCAACGCGATCTGCGAAAACGCATGCACAGTGTGGTACAGCAACGGCAGCAACCCTTCTTGCCCGCATCGTCCTTGAGGAACTCCTCGCTGCTAGTTCTTACAACAAATACACAAAATATTATTGCTAGTAACTACAGATATACACTATAATAATAAGAAAGAGTGCATACAAAAGAGATGAATAGCAATGCAGTAAATCCAACAAAGATGGGGAATTGAGAATATGTTTTAGAAAATCTTTGTATACCCTGAACCCATTGAAAATGTGTGAAAGGGGTATAATGGGTTTGTGGAAGAGTATGTAACAGGCAGAAGGAAGCTTCTCCGACCCCATAAAGTATATATATTCGCGATCAGCATCAACAGGCGAGTCTATATAGCCATGTCTGTCTGTCCGTCCGTCCGTCTGTCTGTCCGTCCGTATGTCGATCTCAGAGACTATAAGAGCTAGAGCCTCCAGATTTGGAACATAAGCTCGCCTAATCCCTAGGCAGTACAAGTTTGTTTCAAAATTTCGATAACTCTTCCCGTTTCCGATATACACATGTAATCGATAACAACAAAATCTTGAATTTGGAAAACTTTCTAATGCAGTTTGAAACATTAGACAAAATAATGACAATCTGTTTGTTTCAAAATTTCGATAACTCTTCCCGTTTCCGATATACACATGTGATCGATAACAACAATAACTTGAATTTGGGAAACTTTGTGATGCAGCTAGAAAGATTAGACGAAATAATGACAATCTGTGAAAATTTGATTAAAATCGGTTGAGAAACACCGGAGATATGGAACATTGAAGTTAAGTCAAGTATGCGCTATACGTAGTACACACACACCCATACACATACTTGCAAGCACTGACTGTATGCGTAAAGTATGGGGTTCAGGGTATCGTCTAGTCGGGATTTCTCCACTAGAGCCTTCTTACTTGTTTCAAGTGCATAAGTTGTCTTAGTAAAAGCTGCTTGAACAGTTACAGTTTGTAATAACCAGAGGACCTTGTCCTTTTGTCTGATATCATGCCAATAATTTGTGCATTTGCATAGAACTAACAAGAGCACATTTTTATTATGCAAATCGATTTCGTGCCTTGCATTGCCATTATTGTCATTAGCATATTAAATGACTTTGCATTCAATACGATAAAGATGCACTGCACGAGAGCAGCTACTGCATATTAGCATATGAGTATAGGTCAAAAGTTCATCGAGTACTATAGGGCTAGAAACTGATTCTTTCATTCAGAGAATTCTTGAAGACTTTTAGCTTTTTATATGCGTGAGTTTAATAATCGCTTAGTAAGTTCAAGGTCGGATATTTTGTTGGTTTTTCGTTTTGGTGTAGTTAGTTAAACACAAAGTAGTCCTTTTGAACACTCACGAAACTTTCTCACTTACACAATTTTCGCACTCGACCACGTGCCAAAGGAAAGCTACACGCTAATAAATATGATTTCAGCGACTTTTACCGCACGAGGCAAACGACCAAACTTGTATTTGGAGGTCGAGAACTTAACGAAAAGAAATTAAAGTTTTGCCTACTCAGACTTATCAAGTTTGGCGCACTAACTACTTAACTAACACGACGCTAGTGCCGAAGTGGTGAAGTAAGGGATGCTTTGTGAATATTTTTGTTGGAACTAATTACCCATAAAAATATTTGTCCGAATCAATCAGAGAATTCTGCGGCAGATCAATGCTGAAGATGACTGAATTCTTTTTCTTCTTCGTCAACATTGTGAACAGCTAAAAAAATCACTTGATTTGGAGTGAAGAATATATTTTTGTAGCTAGTTGGGAAATTTGGTTGCGCTTGGCGCGATTGTCCGGCTGAAACTGATTTGTTATTGCGGCATGAAACTTTGGACATGCCACGAAAACTAAGTAAGCAGAGCTACCACACACACAAGTGGTATGTACACCTCCTTCTGACTGACTAACTGGGTTGGTTGGTCGGTCACACTACCTGTAATATATATATACAAACTTATGTACACGTATATTTGTACATATATGCTTTGAAGGACGCCGGCGCTTACGACGACAAGCCAGCGAGGCGGATATCCTTAAAGGCGTTTCGTAGGGCTCCCTTACCCTCAAACCAAGTCGCCCCGTTAAATTTATTGACGCATTTATGAGTGGCTTGAGCCCCACCACAACTACAACTTTATAAACACCCATCATATACATACATACATATTCACGTGGTTTTGCCCGTACGGGTTGTTGTTGTCCGGGTGTTTCCGGGTATGTTAATTTACTGGCCAAGGGGTATATGGCCTGCAATTGTTTTTACTTGCGAGACTTTAAGGACGTGCAAAAAAGTTCGTACTCTTTTGCAACAAAATGTGGCAAATTGGTATTTGCTTTCACAAACTTTTTCTATACCCTTTGACTAGGCAGCTATCCATCACACGGACATGTCGCACAATCTACTTGAAACAAGTAAGAAGGCTCCTAGTTGAGAAATCCCGACTAGACGATACCCTGAACCCTATACTTCACTGCTTGCAAGTATGTGTGAGTGTGTACGCGTATAGTGTATACTTTCTAAATTTCAATGCTCCTTATCTCCGGTGTTTCTCAGCCGATTTCAATACAAATTTCACAGATTGTCATTTTTTAGTCTAATCTTTCAAACTGCATCAAAAAGTTTTCCAAATTCAAGATTTTGTTATTATCGATCACATGTGTATATCGGAAACGGAAAGAGTTATCGAAATTTTGAAACAAACTTGTACTGCCTAGGGATTAGGCGAGCTTATATACCAAATCTGGAGTCTCTAGCTCTTATAGTCTCTGAGATCGACATACGGACGGACAGACAGACGGACGGACGGACAGACGGACGTGGCTATATCGACTCAACTGTTGATGCTGATCAAGAATATATATACTTTATGGGGTTGGATATGCTTCCTTTTGCCTGTTACATACTTGAGCACAAAACCAATATACCTTTTTTAGCCTTTTTCAGGGTATAAAAATGTTAAAAATCATATAGATAATATGATATTTTCCCGAGTCAAAGTTTTTGATGCCCTGTCGAGATATTGCTTATATGGAATCAAGTAAACTTGGATACTTACTTGGCAATACCGCCACTACCCGCTGTTGAGCCCTGCCCATCGGGTGAAAGTCTTTTGTCGTCCACCTGAAAGTCCTCCCTGCTGCCGTCCGTATGCATTGCATGTTCAAAGTTCACTTCAGCACGATCCTCTTCCAAGTTAGCCCGTTCATTGTCAGCTTCGGGCATGGCCGATATGGCATGTGGACTAATTGAGTCCACCTCGGCGTTGTTCAACACCGAAATAGATGCTTCGATGGGCTGGCTTGGGGGCAGTGGTGACTTTTGTATCTCCGAGGAGGAGCTTCTTTGGGCATTACTCCCATCGGCTGTGTCCAGACGCGAGGCGGAGTCAAAGGGTTTGGCCATCATTGTGACGCCGCTGGGGGTGGGCGAGTCGTCGGTTTGTAGGGCAAGTCCGGATTCGTTTTCGTGCGCAATTAAATGTTCCTTAATCGTTTTCTGTGCCTCCGTCGTGGCCAGCTCTCCCTCCAAGCTTAAATCCGTACTTGTTGCCGTTTTCGCAGGACCTTTTGCGGCTGCAGCGTCTAAAATGATTTTGAGAAGTTTAAAGTAAATACTAAAGTGCTTGGTCATTAGGAAACTTGCCCTCGGCTTCTTGTGACTGTTCGGGCACCATTGCAACCTTACGATTGTGTGCCGAATCCACCCGCTTCTTGTTGCTTATCAGGCTGAGTCGGGAACCCATGCGTACCAGTGTAGACATATTGGAACCTTGCCTCTTGATGCCACTACTACCGTTCGATGGTGTCGCATCAGGCAAAGCTTCTGCTGCTTGCAGCACTGCATTACCCACATGCACAGCCAGGGGCTTCATACTGTCTGCTGTGGTGTCCTTGTCCTTGTTCTTGACTGTCTCAATCTTTTCCGCTGAGCTCGTCTGCTTCGATTGCTTCGTTGCTTCACTTTCATTGGATTTCTTGATATTCTGCTGTGATCCAACGCGTGTTATCGGTTTCGGTAATCCACTGTTTCCATTGGGTTTAGTAGCTGCTGCTTTCCCTGGCTCCTGTTTCGGCGTTTTTACGGGCGTTTTAGTTGTTGCTGGCTTTTTTGGTTGCGTTTTACTGCCGCTTCGCTTGGTAGCCATCTCAAGTTTGCTTATGGACAAGATCTTCTTTTTGGCACTTTCATTTTTGGAGCTACTTGACTTTGCCTTCGGGCTTGTTTTGGCAGGAGTTTGTGCAGGCTTTTTTCCCTTGGAGGATTGCGACGTTCTAGACTTGTCAGGTGATTTGCTGTTGACAGCCTGTTTCTTGTTGGGAGAACTTGTCTTTGATGCACTTCGACTAGCACTCGTGCTCGTTGGTATGCGGGAACGGGAGTTGCGACGTTGAATTCCAGCTGGCGTCTCCTTGGCAACACGTTTCGGTGTCTGCTTACCCAGCTTGACTACGGGACTCAGTGACATCCTTCGGCTCGGTATTCCTTTAGCTATTTGATGTTTGGGACTTGTCGAAATCGATTTTCGACGGTCTGGACGACTATTGCGGGATGTAGTTGCAGGTGAATTGCTCGTGGAACGCAAGGAGGAACGTACGCTTAAACGGGAGTCGGCACGCGAATTGGCCCGGGAGTCAGCTCGGGAGTTTGCTCGGGAATCAGCTCGGGAGTTTGCACGGGAATCAGCTCGGGAGTTTGCTCGAGAGTTCACCTGGGAGTTGGCCTGGGAGTTAGCCCGGGAATCAGCCCGGGAGTTTGCTCGAGAGTTCGCCTGAGAGTTCACCTGGGAGTTAGCCTGAGAGTTCGCCTGGGAATTAGCCCGTGAGTTTCCCCGTGAGTTAGCTCGGGAGTTCGACTGGGAGTTATCCTGAGCCTGCGCTAGCCGTGAGCTAGGCCTAGAAGGTGGTCCGCGGGAAACTGGTCGACTGGTCGGAGTCAATCTTGTGTCCATGCCCTGTGAATCAATCTGGCTACGAACTGTGGGCGAACGACTGTTGCTTGTCCGGGAGGTACGACCCGAAAGGGTCGATAAATTGGCAAGGTCCTTGTGCGGTGAACTGGAACGACTGTTGGGATACGAGTCCTGTCGACTGCGCACTGGTATACGGGATGAGGAATCGCGACGCAACGACAGCTCCGAGGGCGTATCCATGTGCGCTGCCTCATAGGCATCCCCGTGCAGTGGACTATCCTTGCCACTGTCCTTGTTGGGCGTACCAATTATGGGTGACAGTGTCGTGGGTTTGGCAATCTTTGTGCGCTTGTTGAGTTGCTTTAGATCCATGCTAGTAATCGATTGGCGTCGGGCGCTTGTTAGCTTTGCTGGCTTGCGTCGTTGCGGTACTTTCGGTGTTGTTGTTGTTGCTGGCAGTGTTGAGAGCGAGGGTCGGCGGAAACTGAAGTCGGAGGTCGTAATGCTACTTAAATTCGAACTGCGTCGATCGGAAGCGGTTTGCGTGGAGCTGCGACGTTCCGGCGACGTTGAGCTGGAACGTCGTCGTGCACCAAAGGCTGACTTCCGTAGACGTTGCTCCAGGGTCAGGTCGTCGAGGCTGAGCCAATTCGAGCGTGGTGGTATACGAGAGAAGTCCTGCTCCTGCTCCTGCTCCTCCTCCGCCGGCTTGTTAATGACGCCGAGAAGTCCGCGTTGCTTGCGCGTAGGATTTGGGTTTGGCTTTAGCGGACGTGGCAGTGTGCCCGGTGGTATTATCGTAGTTTCCTTATCCAGTTCCATGCTGGATCTATGAAACCGGGGTATGGCGCTGCGATAGGGATCCGTTATTAAGGGCAACGTTTCCATACTCTTAATACGCTGTCCAAATGCTGAGTTCATTGGGTTGGAGCCACGACGCTGGAAGCGGGGCGTATACGTATCCACCGAGGAAGTGAGTGAATCCCTTTGCTGCAGTATACCCTTGGTGGGCATTGCCAGCTTGCTGGGACTATACCGTCCACTCATATTGAATTGCACCGACGGCCGCGGCGAGTCATCCGTTGGAGCTGGCGGCAGCACTGGTAGTTCCGGCAACCTCAAACCAGTCAACGACTTGCGACGCTGTCGCATCTGAGGTGCCGGAGTCGACGAGGTAGTGGTTGACTGTATGGAAGGATGTCGTCCAGCGGGCAACCGAGTGCGGCTTGCACTTGGACTGTGGCTAAGCGAAGATTTGGGTGACCGTACGGACAATATGGTGAATGCAGACTTCTTGTGCAGTCGAGTGTCTCCAACGCTAGCAAAACGAGAAAAGCATTAGGAAGAAGAAGAAGAATGGTAAGGTGTATAAGCTTACCGAAAATCACCGCCCGTTGCGACCGAATCCTTGAGCACAACTGGCGACATGGCCTGCAATTGCGACTCCAGCTCCTCCTCCTCCTCTGCTTGTGGTGGTGTCGTGGTCATGCTAGATTCAGGAACTACACTGTTACGCCTACTGGGAGATCTGTCCGATAGAGGCGTCTCTAAGCCAAAGGAGCGCATGCTCTCCATCAGCTGCCTCTCATTCATTTCACGTAGGAGTTCCCTTTGCTGTTGCTGTAGATATTGCTTGGGCGAGAGTATGATATTCCTATCCGCCGGAGTACGTTCGTCCATTTGCGTAGCTTGATCCTCGCCGCTGCTACTTGAGCCATTGGAGTCCTGCAGCATTGTGGCCAGCGGCGAAAGTGGCATCTCTTCGTGCTTCATGGACATGACCATTTTCGAGCTGGGCCGCAGCTTGGGTATGCGACTAAACTCGGCAAAATGTTGCGCCGTTGGGCGATACCAATCCAGACCACTGCTGGCATACGATTCGGACATGGGTCTGGAAAGAGTAAGGCATGTTACATGGTCTACACTCTCCCACTTCATTTTTGACTAACCTGTTCAGCTGTTCCTGTTCGGAAACTTGGGTCAACTGATCGAATTCACTGCCATAGACATCCGGCTTGTTATCGTGCGGTGCCAGCAGCATGAAATTGGGTGAGTCCAGCTGCTCCGAACTGGAACCACCGCTCGAATTGGGCAGTATCTGAATGTCGGGCGGTTGCAGGCGAGGAATGTTTTGCGGCTGAGATCGGCAGGTGCTAGTTATGGTATTCGTATAGGGCACATTCGAAAAGAGCCTGCGTCGACGAGCATCATCGTTGGCAATCAGTGTGTTCAGGGCGACGGCAGCAACCAGGTTGTCCTCCTCCGAACTGGGCAGATCAAGCGATGCGGCGCGTATCGTTTCAAAGGCGGCGGTGCCAAAGTAATCCTCTGGCTGCGGTGGGGGCACTGGATCACCGAAGAGACTACTATATGGTTGATTGTTCAGCGATGTCTTCTCCAGATGCAGCTGCTCGTGACTATGTGCCGAGGGCGACATAATGCTGCTGCTGGGCTCGTAGCTATAGTCGACGGATATGATGGCTGGCGTAACGGTCGCTACGGTCACTACGGTCTCGGTGTCCGTGCTGGAACGGGGTCGTGATCGTGTGGGCGATCTTACTGGTTGAGTTATCGTCGAGATGAGTGTTGGCGATGGCGATGATGAATATGACAATGTTTGCTGCATGATTATTCATTTGTGCTGCTCCTTCTTCTACCGAGGCTAAGACAAAAGAATCCCCTTGAGGATCGAGCAGGAAGCACGGCGTGGGAAGCACTTTTTAGGTATCAAGCTAAGCTGTGATGTTTGTTGTTTCCTACAGGATGTGCCATGGTTCTTAATTCTGCAAAAGAGAGAGAGATATTAAAGGTGTCTATAAAGGTCCTTGAATCCTATTTTGGAGCCTTCTATATTTAGAGCACATTTAATGTTTGTTTGATGAAAGGAAAGACTATCGAAAATACCTTAAGGCCTTCGGCAAAAGAACTAAAGCCAAGTGGCACGAAGCAAACGCAACAAACTAGTGTTGCATATCAAATTTTACGGCCATAGATATACACCCGTAGTAGACTGTCAGTAAGACCTTCTGGGCCAATGCAATGTCAGTTAGTTAGTGCACCAAACACGCGAAGCTCCGCGAACCGACTGAAGAGACTGGCAACAAACGCCGATATACGATGTAAAAAATGTTGCGAAAATAGTAATTATTATTTACTATACTATATATATATTATATCTGTTACGTTTTCTATTCACAATTTCACTGCCATTGCCATCGGTGAGTCTTTGCCTGAGACTGATAAAGCTCCCCAAAGACAGCTCAATGTACCCAGTTCAGTGATTTCATATACCCTGTTAAAGAGGAATGTGTGTAGGGTACATGCAGCCTGTTACATTGACATACTCCACAGGGTATTTAGATTTCGAGATCTTTGGCTTTTCTTATACTCCGAACCAATTGAAAATAGGTAAAATGGGTATAATGGTTTTCTGCGAAAGTATGTAGCAGGCAGAAGGAAGCATCTCCGAATCCATAAAGTATATATATTCTTGATCAGCATCAACAGTCGAGTCGATATAGCCATGTCCGTCTGTATGAACTTGTCGATCTCAGAGCTAGAGACTCCAGATTTGTTACATAAGCTCGCCTAATCCCTAGGCACTACAAGTTTGTTTCAAATTTTCGATAACTCTTTCCGTTTCCGATATACACATGTGATCGATAACAACAAAATCTTGAATTTGGAAAACTTTGTGATGCAGTTTGAAACATTAGACAAAATAATGATAATCTGTTTATTTCAAAATTTCGATAACTCTTTCCGTTTCCGATATACACATGTGATCGATAACAACAAAATTGAGAATTTGGAAAACTTTCTAATGCAGTTTGAAACATTAGTCGAAATAATGATAATCTTTTGTTTCAAAATTTCGATAACTCTTTCCGTTTCCGATATACACATGTGATCGATAACAACAAAATCTTGAATTTCGAAATCTTTATGATGCAGTTTGAGACATTAGACGAAATAATGACAATCTGTGAAAATGTTATTGAAATCGGTTGAGAAACACCGGAGATATATAACATTGAAGTTAAGTCAAGTATGAAGTATACGCATACACACACACATACTTGCAAGCACTGACTGTACGCTTAAAGTGTGTGGTTCAGGGTATCGTCTAGTCGGGCTTTCTCGACCAGAGCCTTCCTAATTGTTTTTCTTTGCCTTTCTTATATATTTGTTCGCTAACGAGAGCATAACTTGTGCGTGTCTAGATTATGGCTATGAATTGGCTTGCATGTTGTAAATTGCTGTGCTTTATGTTGCACTTTAAGCTGCACTGAACTGAATACCATTTGCAGCAACTATGCAATGACTTTAACTGTAAGTAAGCAGAGGCAAACACTTCTTTCAGCTTTTTGAAAAATGATTTTATTTTATTTTAATTAGTGAAAGTGTTTTTTTTGTAATCAAAACCTGCTCACTTCAAGTCAATACCAAACTTTAATCTCTAAGCTAGCTATTTTTCAGCACAGCGTGTTCTTAAACTCATTAAAAGCGATATATAAAGTGTCAACAGCTGTCAGAGCGAAGTAAATCGAAAGTTGTAATTGATTGCAACGACACTTAAAAGTTTTCGCCCCAATACTTGTGCATTGATGGCACTGGGAAGTAAAAGTAAATTCGCCGGCCATATTCGCCGTCCATATTCGCCGCATAGCTTAGTTAGGAAGAAGTTTCGCTTGCATGGCGTGTGCCTCGTGGCGCCACCTGTTGTTATGGCTGAAGCACGCGATGTGCATTAACTCAAGTAGACATACATTTGCATATGCATACATATATATATATGTATGGACATATCTATGTATATCTTTGCATATGCGTACAAGCGTTATCACGTGGCGAATGTGCCAACTATTTTATTGAAGCTTTCGGCTTAAAAAGTGACGTAAAAATGTTCTAATACATATGCATATATGTTTGTATGTATGTAGGCTCAGGCGCACTGAGCGAGCGGCTTGCGGCTGCCTTCTCCTTGGCTTTGGACTAAAAGGGGGTCAAAATAGTAGCAACAATTTTACACACACACACACACACACACACATAGACACATTGCCTCCGACAAGTCAACAACCAGGCACTTGAATGACCAACGACTTGCCATGGCTCCGGCGCACTGTTGCAAGGCAGGGCTAGAATCGCTAGAAACAACAACAACAACATCGTCTATTAATGTGCAACACACACACACACACAGTTAAAGGCGCTAAAGGAAAATCCTTGGTTAGTGTCGTGATAGCAATTTTCCATACGCTTGAAAACTTTGCTTTAAGAATTTAAAAACTTGGCTATTTCCAATTTCAGTTCGTGTTTTAGTTTAGCAAAGTTATTAGAAGATAACGCGTTTGGAATTTATTATATATATATACTACTATATCCAACTTTTTCGATATCATGTAAGCTCTGAACATTACACATTGGGTTTATTTTGGTCATTTGACTCACGAAATTTTTGGTTGGCTTGCTTTTTATACCCTGAACCCATTGAAAATGGTTCGAAAGGGTATAATGGATTTGTGCTCAGGTATGTAACAGGCAGAAGGAAGCATCTCCGACCCCATAAAGTATATATGTTCTTGATCAGCATCAACAGCAGAGTCGATATATCAACAACGCGTCGATCTCAGAGACTATAAGAGCTAGAAACTCCATATTCGGTACATAAGCTCGTCTAATCCCTAGGCAGTACAAATTTGATTCAAAATTTCGATAACTCTTCCCGTTTCCGATATACACATGTGATCGATAACAACAAAATCTTGAATTTGGAAAACTTTGAGAAGCAGTTTGAAACATTAGACGAAATAATGACAATCTCTGAAAATTTTATCGAAATCGGTTGAGAAACGCCGGAGATATGGAACATTGAAGTTATACCCTGAACCCATTGAAAATGGGTAAGTGCTAGAGACTCCAGATTTGGTACATATGCTCGCCTAATCCCTAGGCAGTACAAGTTTGTTTCAAAATTTCGATAACTCTTCCCGTTTCCGATATACACATGTGATCGATAACAACAAAATCTTGAATTTGGAAAACTTTATGATGCAGTTTGAAACATTACACGAAATAATGACAATCTGTGAAATTTGTATTGAAATCAGTTGAGAAACACTGGAGATATGGAGTATTGAAGTTAAGTCAACTATGGACTATACGCGTACACACATACACACTCACACATACTTGCAAGCACCGACTGTACGCTTAAAGTATGGGGTTCAGGGTATAGTCCAGTCGAGATTTCTCTACTTGTTTCTTTCAGCTATATGCGAAAGTGTAGAGTGTTTTATTTGTTTGTGTTGTTTTTGTACATACACTTATTTAAAATCGACAACGCGCGTTTTTTTCTGCATCGATCCGATGCACTCGCCGTTCGTGGGAAAACTAAACCGCTAAAAGAAAATGCCTTCTTATACTACAAACGTTGTCGTTCGTCTTCGTTGTGTCCTGGCTTGATGTCCAGCTAGAGCCGAAGTGTGGCCGCAGGAACAGCAGCAGCAGCAGTCGTCGGGTTTGAAACGTATACGTGGGTCAGTAAACCTACTTCCGGTTGACATAAATACGCCTTGGACATGAAAACTTTGCCACTCGATTGTTGTTATTGTTGTTGTTGTTGTTGTACGACTGACATTCTAAGGACTATAGATCTGAAATCTGTTTTGTTTTTTTATTCAATTTGAAAAACCATATTCATATGGTTAGTGAATATCCTTGGGGCTAACAATCAAATCAAATCAATCTACAATTTTTGTGGCAATTTTCAAATAATTTTTGCTTTTTTGGGCTAGGTTTCCTTTGACCTTAATCAGCGGTAAGCCAAACCCAAGTCAGGCCAATTTGATTTTGGTCAAGCTTTCAATCTAATCTCTATTATTTCAAACTGCACCTTGCAAGCACGTTGCAACATTGCAGGTGGGGCAGCAACAAGCTGATAGTTGGCTGTTCTTCATGCTAATTTCGCTGTGTTTGGCCAAGAGCAAATGTTTTCACGCGATGCTCAGTGGTCGGACCGGCAATAAATTAATATCAATTGCTTCGAAGCGAACCAAAGATGACCAAACCCATGTGGCAAGCAAGTAAGAAGGCTCTAGTCGAGAAATCCCGACTAGACTATACCCTGAACCCTATACTATAAGCGTACAGTCACTGCTTGCAAGTATGTGTGTGTGTACGTGTGTAGTGCATACTTTCTTAGCTTCAATGCTCTACATCTCCGGTGTTTCTGAACCGATTCCAATAAAATGTTCACAGATTATCATTATTTCGTCTAATGTTTGAAACTGCATCAAAAAGTTTTCCAAATTCAAGATTTAGTTGTTATCGATCACATGTGTTTATCAGAAACGGAAAGAGTTATCGAAATTTTGAAACAAACTTGTACTGCCTAGGGATCAAGCTAGCTTATGTACCAAATCTGGAGTCTCTAGCTCTTACCCATTTTCAATGGGTTCAGGGTATATCTTCAATGTTCCATATCTCCGGTGTTTCTCAACCGATTTCAAGAACATGTCCACAGATTGTCATTATTTCGTCTAATGTTTCAAACTGCATCAAAAAGTTTTCCAAATTCAAGATTTTGTTGTTATCGATAACATGTGTATATCGGAAACGGATAAAGTTATCGAAGTTTTGAAACAAACTTGTACTGCCTAGGGATTAGGCGAGCTTATGTTCCAAATCTGGAGTCTCTAGCTCTTATAATCTCTGACATGGCTATATCGACTCGGTTGTTGATGCTGATCAAGAACATATATACTTTATGGGGTCGGAGATGCTTCCTTCTGCCTGTTACATACTTTTGCAAAAAACCATTATACCCTTTTTACCCATTTCCAATGGGATCAGGGTATAATAACTATGAAATTCCAATTACCGACAAATTGCACAATGTGCCATTTTCAAAAAGGGGAATTCCAGGTCGTATTTAGTCACTCGCTTTTAATTTGATTGCAGTTGAAGTTAACCTCTTTTAACTGGCGGCCGGTCAAAGCTTAACTCACATTTAATTTAGTTACCAAAAATACTCGCCTACTTTTCTCGACGCCGCATTGAATTTCTCAACCTTCTTTTTAGCTAATATCCTTGACCTCAATGTTTTTTTTTGGCTTTTTTGCTTACGCATTGAAGCCGCCGCCTTGGCAAAGGTTTGAATCAAGCACATGCGTATGATTTTTTGGCACTTAAACAATGGTTTCTTATATTGATTTAGCACATTATAAAAAGCAGTGACTTGAATAATTTAGCTAAGAGATTAACTAGCGTAACATTATACACAAACATTAATATTTGACGAAGGATTCTTCTTCTAAGAATGGTTTAATGAATGATAAAGACTGTACCCTAACAAACTTTATTAATTGTAAATGAATATGAACCTTTATTTAAAACAAAATGAATGAGTTTAAAAATAATTAAAGTATGCTTATTAATACGAATTAAGTCACGATCAAAGTTAAAATCCTGTACAATTTTGCTTGTTCATGTTTTTTTTAAATACATGGTGCATGGCGCCATTTTGATTTTTAGCCAGACACCTAAAAGCTCAATGTATTCAGGCTCAGGCAACTCCCATAAGCTCTAAACAACACTGTTTCAAATACCAGGGACGGCAAAAAATAAAAACGATAGGTATCGAGTTTCAGGCTCAGGCAACTCCCATAAGCTCTAAACAACACTGTTTCAACTACCAGGGACGGCAAAAAATAAAAACGATAGGTATCGAGTATATCGATACTGCTTCTATTGTCAGTCAGCTGTTGGAAAGGAAAACAACATTTTGTTTGTATGTAAAAAGAAATAGATATTTAAATTTTCGTAGGCCAATTCAAAAATATGCTAAAAATGTAAGTAGCTGTGGCTTCCGATTGCAAATCTTTGCTAAATCAACTATTTGAAATGCACAGTTGTCGTTTAGACGAATGCTCTAGGCACTTGCGGAATTCACAATGGCTACGACGACGCAAGTCAAGCAAAAGCGCTGAGCCCCCGGATGCCGAGGCCGGCACCTACCGATGGCAAAGGCCATGCGGCGAGCCGACGGGCATTAACATCTACAATCACAGTGTGCGCGGCAAGGTGCCGCTGGTGCTGCGCAACTCCCAGATGGTCACCTGGTACACCTGTGGTCCGACGGTGTACGACAAGACGCATGTGGGACATGCGAGCACCTATGTGAAAGTGGACATAATACAGCGCATCTTGCGTGACTACTTTAAATACAATCTGGTGACGGCCATGAACATAACGGATGTGGACGACAAGATTATCAAGCGTAGCAAGGAGACAGGACGCAACTGGCTGGAGCTTGCACGAGCCTACGATGACGAGTTTAAGCTGGACATGAAACGTCTCAATGTGAAGCCACCGAATCTGCGTGCCCATGTGTCCAGCAATATGCTGCCAATACAGCGATTCATTGAGCAACTCCTGGCCAATAAGCAGGCCTATACGACCAAGGATAATTCCGTGTATTTCGATGTATTCGGCTGTGCCGGCTATGGCAAGCTGGAGAAGCTGCATCTACAGCGACAAGCAGCCGGCGAGAAACGTGATGCCGCCGATTTTGCGCTGTGGAAAGCCAAAAAGGACAAGGACGAGCCCAGTTGGAGCGCTTCCTGGGGCGGCGAGGGCCGTCCCGGCTGGCACATCGAATGCAGCGCCATTGCTGGCATGTTCTTTGGCCGCACCCTGGATATCCATGCGGGTGGCCTCGACTTGCGTTTCCCCCACCACGAAAACGAGGAGGCACAGTGCTGTGCCCATTATCAAACGGATCAGTGGGTCAACTATTGGCTACACACAGGCCAGCTGCATTTGGTCGGCGATCAGCAGAAGATGTCCAAGTCTCTGGGCAACACCATAACGGTCGATGAGCTGCTCAAGAACTATACCGCCGACGAGTTCCGCATGGCCTGCCTCCTGTCCAACTATCGCAATGCGATGCCCTACAGCGATCAGCTGATGCTGACGGCACGCCAAACGCTCCGCAAGTTCAAGAACTTCCATGCCGATCTCTGTGCCTACATGCAGTTCCAGAAGCCACTCATGCTGCTCGACGAGGGCGCTTTGAGGGCACAGCTAAAGCACATGGCTCTCGAATTTGACAACAGTCTGCGCGATGACTTCGACACGGCGCGCGCCCTGACCGTGCTGATGGATCAGATGAGCAGCATCAGTCGCTGCATCAACGAGCAGCAGGCCGATGCTCAGCTGGAGCCCGCCTATTGCTTGGATCTGCTGCTGGCGGCGGGCAATTTCATCAGCACAGCTATGCAAAACTTTGGCATCGCTTCAATAGCCAACCAAGAGCAAGAGCAACTGCAGCCCATGGAGGCAACCGGTCAGGTGAATATAAATGCATTCGTGGCCGAGGTGCTGGCCCTGCGAGGTCAGTTGCGAGCTCAGGCCACACGTGGCGATGTCAAGAACTTGCAACTGCTGGGCGTGTGCGATAAGCTGAGGGATTTGTTGCAACATCATGGCTTCCAGGTGCGCGATCACCAGAAGGGCAGCTCCTGGACATTTGGTGAACAGAAGAGCGTCTCAAGCCGCGGTTGAACGCTCTTACAATCTTACAATGTTTAAACACACAAATGTAAATTACAATGATGTTTTATAATAGGACCCCGAAACACTAAATTTGATACTTCCTACACATATAAAGGGTGTTTTTTTAGAGGTATAGAACTTGAAGTTGGCAACACTTTTTAACTGGCGGCCATTTTGTCAGCTGTTAAGTGATTTATGTTTAGTTTGGTTTGGCATTTCAACATGAATAGACTGAAGAAGTCATTGCCGCTGTAGAGCGTAGCAGTAGGTTGTGTTTTCGCTGGTAGTTCCAACCCTCACAAATTGGGTTGGTGTACACCCGACAAGTGTACATCATAAAACTGGTACCTTAACAGGGGCGTTAGTTTTGGCGCTTAATCCAAACTCGTTGTGCTATATCCTCGGATATATGAGCACCGTGGCTGTAATCCTTCATATGGAAAACGTCACGTTAAATAAACCCTATAGAGATATAGTTCGCATGTAGAGCGTAGCGTAGAGGAAGACCCGAATCAGTTAATCCGCCATCGTGCACAGGAATTGAGTTTGTGTCCATCCACTTTATGGAAGATTTTGCGGAAAGATCTTGGTTTGATTGCCGTCGATCCCGATTTTCAAAAGCGAATTTTAGCGATGAAGCTCACTTTTGGTTGAATGTTGGATAAAGTCGTCGAGATTGGACTACGTCCGAGGACATATGCCAGAAATCATATTTCAATTATAATGCCAGAAGCTTGTCTTTCGAATAAAGTAAATTTCATATCAATATAATATAATATCAATTTGTTAGAGGTATAGAACTTGAAGTAGATTCGGTGAATGGGCCCAAAATAAGATTGCCGTCGATCCCGATTTTCAAAAGCGAATTTTAGCGATGAAGCTCACTTTTGGTTGTTGGATAAAGTCGTCGAGATTGGAGTACGTCCGAGGACATATGCCAGAAATCATATTTCAATTATAATGCCAGAAGTTTGTCCTTCGAATAAAGTAAATTTCATATCAATATCAAAAAATCATCTTTGTTTTATTCCATTTCAAAGTTCGATATCTCTAAAAAAAAACACCCTTTATATGCTTGCCGTTGACTTAATTGTGAATGGCAGTGTCTCCGCCTTGTAGAGATGCTTGGTTATCAAATAGTCTCGAACCAGTTTGAAAAAGGCTACCATGCTTGTAAATGCCACAAAGCTAACGGATAGCACGAAGTTCCACTCCATGCTGGCGGCGGTCAAGGAGGCAATCTCCATCAGCAGCACGGATGCCTGAAAGGTAGCCAACGTCGAGTAGATGATAGTCGGATTTTGGAACAGGCGCTGGAAGCTATATATATTAAACAAAATTCTCTAGAAATAACCCATTGAAAACTTACATAAAAACGGAAATGACTAGCGTTGCCGGGAGTAGCTACTGTGACCAGTCCGTGACTGCGATAGAGTGAACCATTGTGCTTCACCACAGTGGAATTGCCATAGACCGTGCACTTGGACCAGTTCTGAGCATTGGCCGCCACAATAAGCTGCGAGGGCGCCGCTTGCGTATCGCGATCGATGCGATGCCAGCTGCCCAGATGCAAGGTGGCGCGATGCAGTGTATCGCTGTATTTGGCCGGATAGAGGGAAACGATGGTCAAGCTAAAGGCGCCCAGGAACACAATGATGCAGTGCTGGGCCGCACGCATCACATTGTACTGAACGCTGAAGGCTAGGAGACATGGTACGAGCACCAGATACGCATTCAGCATGCAGGTGAAGCTCAATTGCTTGAAGCGCTTGTTAAAGTCAAGCTTGAGGGTCTCGACCTCGTCGCGTATTTGGCCCGCATTCGTGGTGCAGCTGTGCACGGGCATGTCGTTAATATAGACGCCGGGTATCTCGGATCGGGTGCGCAGAAACGGCTCCAATTGAAAGCCAAAAATGAGCAGATACACAACCACGCTAAAAGAAGAAGTATATATATATATAGTATATAGTATATAAAGAAGTAGTAGGTGATCTTACGGATAGCTTAGGTAGAATAGCAACATGTAGCTGTGCTGGCGATATAGCTTGAAGGCGCAATAGCCGAGCGCCAGCTGGACGAATCCACCAAATCCGTACTTGATGCCCAGGCGCACCAGGTGACTGTCATTGCTCTTCCACTTGGCCAGCAGCACGCAGTAGAGGAAGCGTCGCGTGTTTACTATCAGTATGAGATACCGCAAATACGGATCAATCAGCTCTATGTTCTGTTCACCCAAAAATATACAAATTTATTTGCAATCTTACACAATTTGATGTGTTTTGTACTCACAACCATCTGACGCGTCTGGAAATGTGGCAGCCACCAGTTGGTGCGATATATATTTATAAACTGAACAATCGCCGCACCCATAGTAAACGCGCACATCAATAGTTCACTCAACCATTCGGATGTGGTGGAATGCTCCGGAAAGGGTATATGCTTGGGCATGGTGGGCTGTGCTCCCATTTTAGCAGACATGCTGCGTTGAAAACAATCCTGTGCATCACTAGAGCTGCTGCCTTCACTCCGTTCATCATATGCCATTGCGAATTGTGTGTAAAATATGTGTTTTAACTGTTAAGAACTACATTTAAACAAAAAGCCGAAATTGTTTTTGCTGCGGCGAAAAAAACAACAGCAACAAAATTCTGCATAAAGTATCGATAGCGAAAAATGTACTTGTGTACTAGTCGTCTTCAATGTGGCATCTGGCCACACTGCAGAAACAGCTGCTTTGAAACTGCAGGCGAAACTTCTTTTGCGTTCTGCGTTCATCATATGCCATTGCGTATTGTGGTATGTGTGTGTGTTTTAACTCTTAAGAACTACATTTAAACAAAAAGCCGAAATTGTTTTTGCTGAGGGCGAAAAGAACCAACAATAAAATTCGGCATAAAGTATCGATAGCGAAAAATGGTCTTGTGTACTAGTCGACTTCATTGTGGCATCTGGCCACACTGCAGAAACAGCTGCTTTGACCGATTTTATAACAATTTTTTGTTTGGATAGAAAAGTTCATAACGAATTAAAATTTTAAACTTCTTTTGCGTTCTGCGTTCATCATATGCCATTGCGTATTGTGGTTAAATGTATGTTTTAATTCTTAAGAACTACATTTAAACAAAAAGCCGAAATTGTTTTTGCTGCGGCGAGAAAAACAACAGCAACAAAATTCTGCATAAAGTATCGATAGCGAAAAATGTACTTGTGTACTAGTCGTCTTCAATATGGCAACACTAAAATTCTGTATATAGTATCGATATCGAAAAATGTACTTGTGTACTAGTCGTCTTCAATGTGTCATCTGGCCACACTGCAGAAACAGCTGCTTTGGCCGATTTTATAACAAATTTTTGTTTGGATAAAAAAGTTTATAACTAATATAAATTTTAACAAAATGATGCGCTACGAGGGAAATGAAAAGCTGGCAGACGAAACTTCTTTTGCGTTCTGCGTTCATCATATGCCATTGCGTATTGTGGTATGTGTGTGTGTTTTAACTCTTAAGAACTACATTTAAACAAAAAGCCGAAATTGTTTTTGCTGCGGCGAAAAAAACAACAGCAACAAAATTCTGCATAAAGTATCGATATCGAAAAATGCAGTTGTGTACTAGTCCACTTCAATTTGGCAACACTAAAATTCTGCATAAAGTATCGATAGCGAAAAATGGTCTTGTGTACTAGTCGACTTCATTGTGGCATCTGGCCACACTGCAGAAACAGCTGCTTTGAAACTGCAGGCGAAACTTCTTTTGCGTTCTGCGTTCATCATATGCCATTGCGTATTGTGGTAAAATGTTTGTTTTAACTCTTAAGAACTACATTTAAACAAAAAGCCGAAATTGTTTTTGCTGCGGCGAAAAAAAAAAAGCAACAAAATTCTGCATAAAGTATCGATAGCGAAAAATGTACTTGTGTACTAGTCGACTGCTATGAGACATCTGGCAACACTGCAGAAACAGCTGATTTGAAACTGCAGGCGAAACTTCTTTTGCGTTCTGCGTTCATCATATGCCACTGCGTATTGTGGTATGTGTGTGTGTTTTAATTCTTAAGAACTACATTTGAACAAAAAGGCGAAATTGTTTTTGCTGCGGCGAAAAAAACAACAGCAACAAATTCTGCATTTAGTATCGATATCGAAAAATGTACTTTGTGTACTAGTAGTCGACTTCAATGTGGCAACACTAAAATTCTGCATAAAGTATCGATAGCGAAAAATGTACTTGTGTACTAGTCGTCTTCAATGTGGCATCTGGCCACACTGCAGAAACAGCTGCTTTGGCCGATTTTATAAGAAATTTTTGTTTGGATAAAAAAGTTTATATCTAACATAAATTTTAACAAAATGAAATGAAAAGCTGGCAGCCGGAACTTCTTTTGCGTTCTGCGTTCATCATATGCCATTGCGTATTGTGGTAAAATGTTTGTTTTAACTGTTAAGAACTACATTTAAACAAAAAGCCGAAATTGTTTTTGCTGCGGCGAAAAAAACAACAGCAACAAAATTCTGCATAAAGTATCGATAGCGAAAATTGTACTTGTGTACTAGTCGTCTTCAATGTGGCATCTGGCCACACTGCAGAAACAGCTGCTTTGAAACTGCAGGCGAAACTGCATTAAGTATCGATATCGAAAAATTTACTTGTGTACTAGTCGTCTTCATTGTGGCATCTGGCAACACTGCAGAACGAGCTGCTTTTGCAACACTGCACAACCAGCTGCTTTGGCCGATTTTATAACAAATTTTTGTTTGGATAAAAAAGTTTATAACTAATATAAATTTGAACAAAATGATGCGCTACGAGGGAAATGAAAAGCTGGCAGACGAAACCTCTTGTGCTGGCGTGCGCGCCGACTTGAAAATGTGCCTGCTAGAGAGCGAATGCTGTCGCTTGGATAAGAAAACGCCGCGCCAGTGTTTGCAGGACAACAGCGTGCCGCCGGAGTGTCAAGTGCTGCGGAACACCTTCTACGAATGCAAGCGTTCGCTGGTAGGTGAACATAAGATTCTTTTTGAAAGCCAAGCCCGCTTATGTTGTAATCATTTCAGTTGGATAATCGACAACGCTTTCGCGGTCACAAGGGATACTAAACTGGCCAAACATTGAACTTATTTTAGTTGTTACTTAGCGTTTATTTGATTACAAACACACACAAAATGTACACATAATAATGTGCAGTTTAATTGCGTCGTCGACGCACTCGGGATATGCGCCATGCATTGGGCTCCTCGTATTTGTTGTAGAGCGGCTCCAAGCGTTGATTCTTCTTGAACTTGCTGAGCTTCGTGGGATCCGAGAAGCGGAAAAAGGATGGCGCAAACTCCACCAACCATTTGGGATCAATTGTGGTCACCTCGCGCATGTACTCCTTGGTGGTTTGCACCAACTCATGGTAGATGACCCATTCGGGCTGTCGATTGAACAGCGCACTCGATGGATGTATATAGACCACTTGGGAGTCAACGAGGGTGCGATAACCCTCCTGTGGATCCTTCTTGGCCGCATTGCGAAAGAAGCCCGAACAGATGGCCTTCTGTATGCGCACAGAGTTCTTGCCCGCCGACACCACGTCCAGCTTGTGACGATCCATTATGCCCAGCAGCTGCTTTCGCACATCCTGCGAGCGTTTCAATGTGCGGATTTGCACAAAGTTCTCGTAGCACCAGGCGTTCGAGAACTTGTTGTTCTTCCAGCTATTGTAGACAGCCAGCAGCGTCAGATGGTCGCCTGTAAAATGCAATCGGATTTAGTATTGAGGGTATAAAAGGATCTCCCTTAACCCATTGGAAATGGTTCGAAAGGGTATAATGGGTTTGTGGAAGAGTATGTAACAGGCAGAAGGAAGCATCTCCGACCCCATAAAGTATATATATTCTTGATCAGCATCAACAGCCGAGTCGATATAGCCATGTTCATCTGTCCGTCCGTCTGTCTGTCCGTCCGTATGTCGATCTCAGAGACTATAAGAGCTAGAGACTCCAGATTTGGAACATAAGCTCGCCTAATCCCTAGGCAGTACGAGTTTGTTTTAAATTTTCGATAACTTTTCCCGTTTTCGATATACACATGTTATGGATAACAACAAAATCTTGAATTTGGGAAACCTTGTGATGCAGTTTGAAACATTAGACGAAATAATGATAATCTGTGAAAAGTGTATTGAAATCGGTTGAGAAAGACCAGAGATATGGAACATTGAAGTTATACCCTGAATCCATTTTAAAAATGGGTAAGAGCTAGAGACTCCAGATTTGGTACATAAGCTCGCCTAATCCCTCGGCAGTACGAGATTGTTTTAAATTTTCGATAACTCTTTCCGTTATCGATATACACATGTGATCGATAACAACAAAATCTTGAATATCGAAAACTTTTAAACGTGGTTTGTAAAATTAGACGAAATAATGATAATCTGTGAAAACTGTATTGAAATCGGTTGAGAAACACCGGAGATATGGAGCTTTGAAGTTAAGTCAGTGACTGTATAGGGTTCAGGGTACAGTCTAGTAGGGATTTCTCGACTAGAGCCTTCTTGTTTTGATTTAACTCACCTTCCGCTTGATTAAACTTGGCCTTCTTTTGATCGGCCAGGGACTGCTTATCCTTCGGCCGGTAGAACACATTCTGCACGCTGAGCATCGAGACAATGGTAAGGATCTCGTCGGAACACTGCAGCGCGACGGACATGATGAGCATCTTGGACAGATTCGGTTCGAGTGGAAATTCGGCCATGCGCCGACCCAGACGGGTCAGCAAACCCTCATCATCGAGCGCCGAGAGCGAATGCAGTTGCTCCAGTGCCATGACCAGAGATTCCACCGGCGGTGCGTCCATGAAATCAAAGTGCAACAGATCGTTAATGCCCATGGTCTTGAGCTGGAGCACTGTGGTCGCCAAATTGGTGCGCTGGATTTCCGGCACGGGCGTCGGCAGCATCTCGTCCCGATAGGCGCGCTCCGTATAGAGGCGATAGGTTTTGCCCGGTCCGGTACGTCCCGCACGTCCGGCACGCTGCTTGGCGGCCGCCTGCGAGATGGGCGTGACCACCAGCGAGTCCATGCCCGTCTTCGAGTTGTACACCTTCTGCTTGACAAAGCCCGGATCTACCACATAGAAGATGCCATCGATGGTGAGCGAAGTTTCGGCTATGTTCGTGGCTATGACTACTTTCCGGCTGCCCGCTGGCGCCGGATCAAAGATGCGCGTCTGCATCTCGGAGGGCAGCGCCGAATACACCGGCAATATGATGAGTTCCGGTACATCCGGTCCCAGGCTCTTCATGCGCTCGTAGAGTATCTCGCAGGCCGTGTCGATCTCCTCCTGGCCCGTCAGAAAGAGCAATATGTCGCCGGGTGGCTCACGCAGATGGATCTGCATCACCGTGATCAGCGAGGCGTCCAGATAGTCGGTCTCCGGCTCCTTGGTGTACAGCACCTCCACGGGAAACGTGCGTCCCGGTATCGTAAAAATGGGCGCCTCAAAGAAATACTGAGAAAACTTGACCGCATCCAATGTGGCCGAGGTGACAATCAGCTTGAGTTCCGGCCGATTCTGTACGGCGGTCTTGAGCAGCCCGAACAGCACGTCCGTATGGATGGTGCGCTCGTGCGCCTCGTCCAGCATGATCACCGAGTAGCCCTTGAGCTCCGCCTCCATGAGGCACTCGCGCAAGAGCATGCCATCGGTCATGTACTTGATGACCGTCTCGGGACTGGTGCAGTCCTCGAAACGTATCGTATAGCCGACCTCCTGGCCCAGGCGGCAGCCGTACTCCTCGGCGACGCGCTTCGCCACGGACATGGCGGCCACACGACGTGGTTGCGTGCATCCGATCTTGCCCCGGGCCGTAAAGCCGCATTCACCCAAATACTGGGTTATCTGTGTGGTCTTGCCGGAGCCGGTTTCGCCAATGACAATCAGGATTTGATTGTCCGTCACCGCCTTGATGAGATCATCCCGCAGCTTGTAGATGGGCAGCGATTGGCGCTGCTCCACGAGCGTCAGGTCTGTCTTTTTGCCAAAGGAGGATTTCTTGCCGCCAATCACGTGCTTCTTCCACTCGGGCACCTCCTGGGGCGCCGCGCCCATGCCGCGCATATTCGCCGCCAGGTGGCGTGCACTGTCATCCTCGGGCAGCGGATCAATCCAGTTTTTGTTCAGATTACTGGGTAGGGCTTCCATTTCCTGCTCCCGCTGGAGCATCTTCTGTTCGCGTCGCTCCTTCGATAGCGCCGACTGCATCATGGCGGCCTGGGCGAGCGAACCATCGGGATTCTTGACAATGCGCACGGGCGACAGATCGTGCAAGGCGCGTCCATGGCCGGAGAGGAAGGGCGGCTCCTCCTCCACGATTTCGATCTCAATGTCTGCCTCGTCGTCCTCGTCCTTGGGCAGCAGACCCGTCTCCTCGTCGAAGTCGGGCATCTCACTGCGATCGAGGACACCGGAGCTAATCATTTGCTTGATCTCCCAGCGCTCCGGACTGGAGATCCGGGTCACTCGCTTTCGCGACTCGTGCTCATCGCCATCGATGTTGTTGTTGCCCTGCAAGTTCAGTATGGAAGATGTGCCGCTGAAGGGTCCATCGGGATTACGATCCCGCAACGACATCTCATCCTCCTCGGGCGCATGTGAGAGTGGATTCAGATCGCGCCCGGTCTCCTGGTCGACCTCCTTCATGGAGAGCGAAACCTTTTGGCCCGCCAGCGACATGACCTTCACCTTGACGGTCTGATTGCGGGCCACAACTTCGGTCACATCCGTCACCCGTCCCTCGGCGCGCAGCTGCGAGATGTGCACCAATCCCTCCCAGCGCTTGCGCACCCCAAAGAGCTGCACAAAGCAACCAAATGGCACTATGTTTGCCACCTTGCCGGCGTAGATTTTGCCCGCCTCCGGATCATCGCTCATCACAGCTGCCGGCGGCGGCATTTTCTCCTGCTGTCGGCTGCTCCGATCCCGGGATTTCGATCGCGAACGCGAACGCGAGTGTCGTCTGCGTTGATCACGGGAGTGAGAGCGATGTCTACGACGATCGCGATCCCGATCCTCTCTAGATCTACTGCGCCGGCGACTCGTACTCGATCTCTCCCTTTCCCGATCGCGATCCCGATCTCCATTCCTTTCGCGATTGCTATCTCTATCCCTTTTGCTATCGCGATCTCTCTCCCTTTCGCGATCCCGATCCCTATCCCTTTCGCGATCCCGATCCCTATCCTTTTCGGGATCCCTATCCCTTTCCCGATTGCGATCTCTGTCTCTTTCGCGATCTCGTTCCCTATCTCTATGCTTCTCACGCTCTTTCTCGCGACTGCGACTCCGCTCTTTGCGCTTGTTTCGCTCTCTGGAACCGGATGAGGAACAAGTTTTGTCTTTTTCTTTATCCAACTCCTTTTCACTTGCTTCGCCCGGAGCAAGTGCCTCCAATTCCAACATGGCTGCATCCACGTCGCTCATTTCGTTCTTTTTAACCTCGCCATTCTCCTTCGCTTCCTTACCTTCCTTCTTCGCCCTCTCTTCATCTTCCTTAAGCTTGTTGTTGTTGCTGCTTTTGTCATTGGGCAGCGCTAGGCCTGGGAACAGTTTTGTTAGCTGCGATTTCTTGTCGCCTTTGCTGTTTAACTCGTCATCAGCTACTCCATCGCTGCCTGGACGACTCGGTCGCATTAAATTGATAATGCGCTGCAAATTCTGCACAAGCGAATCGGGAAATTCGGCACCATTCTCGTGCAGCGCTGCGCGAAACGCGTCGTAGCTGCGATGCTTGTGCTCCAAATCGATGATGAATTCGGCAAGATCCTTATCATTGATGCCCAGATGATTGTCGAGTTCTGTGCAGATCTTTGATACGAGAGATAGGTATTCGAGTTGCTGCAGCTCCTCCATTGCTGCAGCTTACAACTTAATTAACGTTTGTAAAGCAATAAAAAATGAAACAAAAACCAGCATGCCGACTAGTGATGTGCGCGTGAGAAAGCGAACGAAACAGCTGTTATCAGGCAGTGCTGCAAAACGCTGCTGGTCCAAAGGGTGGCAGCACTTTAGTACTCTTGACATATTTTGAGCAAGCTACGCTCGCATTTTAATGTTTCGTACATTGTTTATAAGTTTAAAAACGTACATTTGAGTTCACGTATCAAGTTGTTTGCCGTACACTTCGAAAATGTCTTCGTTTTTTGAGTGCTTCAACAATTTCGTGCAAAGCGGCGGGCATATCGCACAGAATGTGGCCAAAGAAGATTGTGAACAGCGTCTGTCCAATATTACTAATATGCAGCCACCAACGCCTACGCCAAGCGATACAGTAAGTAATGGATGGTCTTTTTCCCTAGTACAAACAATTTGATTTGGTAGCGAAATTTACGCATGTTTGTGTAATATATTTGGTGGGAAATTGCGTATATAAGGCACCGATAGCAACGCTTGGGCGTTGCCAGACGTGCACACAGTTACATAGACATAGTCAGCCTGGCTGGCAACGCTGTAGCACACGCCATGTTTTAATTGCAAAGACGCAGGCAGTGATTTTAGTTTAGCACAACTTAAAAGGCATTGGGTTTATAAAAAATTTTACAAAACAAAAAAAATAATAATAATATGCGAATTAGGCGTGGTCGAACGGCAGTTAATTTAAAATACGCCAGTGCTTGAAGTTTGTAAATATTGGAAAGCACCGCAAAGAGCGCCCTGACGCCAAAGAAGAAGAATAATTGCAGTCAGCGAGTAACCAAATAAAAAATAATACAAACAGTAATAAAATTACACACACACACACACACACAAAATGCTGCAATCAAAACAGACAAAAAACACTAAAAACGAAATCGTTGTGGTCGAGCAGAAACCAAAGATGCAATCGCCCAACACAAGTTCCTCGATTATAACATACAGCCCCAGCAAATTTATTGCCAGGGCTGCACCAACATACACAAAAATGCAAACACACACACACACAAGCATAACCCGAGCAGCGGCACCAACAACAGCAGCCGCAGCCGCAGCAACAACAACAGCAGCAGCCAAGATACCAGCAACCACCTCATACTATGTGGTTAAGGCTGGCCAACTTGGCAGCGCCGCTGCCATATTGAACTCTCCGCCTAAGGTATCGATGGTAGCGACGGCAGCAGCACCCACAACTGCCAGAGCAACTGCGTCAGCAGTTCCAACAGAGAGTGTAATAAAAAGTCTAATAGCTAATTCTTCTTCCACTCCGCGCACTAACATATCTGCCCTGCATGAGTCACCCTGTCATCCTAGCCTATTCAATTCACCACTTTGAATGATCTTTATTAAAAAGAATTTCTTATTTTTGCAGTCTAGTACGATTTCGGTGCCCAGCGAAGCATCCATGGAGCACATCTACATGCGGGATGCCCCACGTCCGGACAACACCATCAACAATGGCCTTGCGCCCGCACGCACCATCGTTGTGCGTCATCCGCCGCCGTGTCCCAACTGTCATACGGGTCCCACGCACGAAGAACTTACGGATTTGCAGTTTTCGGCTAACATACCGCCGTACGATGAGATTGCGGCCAAGGAGCTGATGAACGAATGCACGCGAATGGCCAAATATGTGCGCAACAACAATTCCGACGAGCAGGACTGGCAGGAGCGCATCAGTCGGTATGTATGAAAGAAGATCCCATGAAGATCCAGAGATCTTACGTACTCTTTCTTCTTTGTTTTAGGATTGGCTGGAATGGCTTGCAGGAGAAGTTATTCGATAAGGTAGCCAACATTTTGGATCTGGATCAATTGGCGCGCTTGGCCAACGATAAGCGCCAGCACGAGGCAGTGCATCGTCGCGTATCCGTTGACAAATCTAGTTCACGCATGCGTCGCGCCCTGGCCAGCATTGCCTGGGAGCCACGCACCACACAATGGCTTCACGCCCTGCTCATGGAGCAACTGCCTCCATCGTATATGGCCTCCTATCTGGACATCATGCAAACTCTCAAAAACAAACTGCCCACGCTCGTGGACAAGATGCTCTTCAGTCGTCCCTTGTACAATAGCCAGGAGCTGCTTGCTCCGGTCATGAAGAAACGCTGGCAGCCGGACATTTTGGCCAAGTCACGTCATCTGGCACACAATGCTATTATAGTTGTCGTGCCCAACATGCCCACAGCCGGCCCAGTGCCGGAACGCATGCAGAATTGGTATCAGGCATTGGCCACCATAACCCAAGTCGTACAAATTACACTGCCCAACACAAGTAAGTAACTTTGTATACCCTGAAGCCATTGAAAATGGGTAAGAAGGGTATAATGGGTTTGTGGAAGAGTATGTAAGAGGCAGAAGGAGGCATCTCCGACCCTAGAGTATATATATTTGCGATCAGCATCAACAGCCGGGTCGATATAGCCATGTCCATTTGTCCGTCTATCCGTCCGTCCGGCTGTCCGTCCGTCCGGCTGTCTGTCCGTCCGTATGTCGATCTCAGAGACTATAAGAGCTAGAGACTCCAGATTTGGAACATAAGCTCGCCTAATCCCTAGGCAGTACAAGTTTGTTTTAAATTTTCGATAACTCTTTCCGTTTCCGATATACACATGTGATCGATAACAACAAAATCTTAAATTTGGAAAACTTTGTGATGCAGCTTGGAACATTAGACAAAATAATGACAATCTGTGAAACTTTTATTGAAATCGGTTGAGAAATATCGGAGATATGGAGCCTTGAAGTTATACCCTGAACCCATTAAAAATGGGTAAGTGCTAGAGACTCTAGATTTGCAACATAAGCTCGCCTAATCCCTAGGCAGTACAAGTTTGTTTCAAAATTCCGATAACTCTTTCCGTTTTCGATATACACATGTTATCGATAACAACAAAATATTGACTATCAAAAACTTTGAAACGTCATTTGAAACATTAGACGAAATAATGACAATCTGTTTATTTCAAAATGTCGATAACTCTTTCCGTTTCCGATATACACATGTGATCGATATCAACAAAATCTTGAATTTGGAAAACTTTTTGATGCAGTTTGAAACATTAGACGAAATAATGATAATCTGTGAAAATTTTATCCAAATCGGTTGAGAAACACCGGAGATATGCAGTATTGGAGTTAAGAAAGTATGCAAAGTATAGGGTTCAGGGTATAGTCTAGTCGGGATTTCGCGACTAAATCCTTCTTACATGTTTTTTTTTTTGGATATTTTTTTCAAATTTTTAATTCTATGCTTTCTTTAGATGATCGCATCGGACGTCAGAATCTGGATCAAGTGGCCGAGACGATTGTGTCCTTGATACGCGTGCGTATCCACGAGCTGCGCACCGAGAATCCCAATCGTGGCATCATCCTGATTGGCTTCAATGCTGGCGCCGCACTGGCGCTCCAGGTGGCCATGTCCGAGAGTGTCGCCTGCGTGATCTGTTTGGGCTTTGCCTACAATACGCTGCGAGGACCGCGTGGCGCGCCCGATGATCGCCTGCTGGACATTAAGGCGCCAATATTGTTTGTTATCGGTCAGAACTCGGCGCGCACGAGCCAGGAGGAAATGGAGGGATTGCGCGAGCGCATGCAATCCGAATCTTCGCTGGTCGTTGTTGGCAGTGCCGATGATGCACTGCGCGTGCCCAAAAGCAAGCGACGCATCGAGAGCGTCACCCAGGCCATGATCGACTCCATGGTGGTGGTAAGTCCACGATAACCTCGATGTATGATTTGAATAACCGTAACGACAATTTGCAGGATGAAATTTACGAGTTTCTCAGCAAGACGCTAAGCAATCCGCCGGGACCACGTATGCCCACCGCCCTCTTGGGCAGCAATTCGCAATATCAGCGACAGAGCAAACAGCACATCCTCACCGATGGCAATGCCAACAAGTCGCAGCTCGGCCCAGCTCGCAAGCGCAAAGCTGAAGTCGGCCCAGAAGAGTGCGGTAGCCATCCGGCCAAAACCAAATTTGTCCCTCACAGTGAGTTGATGAGAGAATTTAGCCAACCACAATTTGTGTATCTTCATTATTCATTGTTTAACCACCTCATCATCATCATGTTTATACCCTGAACCCATTGAAAAAGGGTAAAAAGGGTATACTGGGTTTGTGCAAGAGCATGTAACAGGCAGAAGGAAGCATCTCCGAGCCCATAAAGTATATATATTCGCGATCAGCATCAACAATGGAGTCGATATAGCCATGTCCGTTCGTTTGTCCTTCCGTCCGTCTTTCCTTCTGTATGTATGAACGCGTCGAGCTCAGAATCTATAAGAGCTAGAGACACGAAATTTGGAGCATAAGCTCGCTTAATCCCTAAGCAGTAGCAGTGTGTTTCAAATTTTCGATAATTCTTTCCGTTTCCGATATACACATGTTATCGATAACAAAATCTTAAATTTGAAATAATTTTACGAACATAAGCTCGCTTAATCCCTCAGCAGTACCAGTTTGTTTCAAATTATCGATAACTCTTCCATTTTCCGATATATACATGTTATCGATAACAAAAAAAATCTTAAATTTGAAATAATTTTAGGAACATAAGCTCGCTTAATCCCTAGGCAGTACAAGTTTGTATCAAATTTTCGATAACTCTTTCCGTTTCCGATATACACATGTTATCGATAACAACAAAATCTTGAATTCAGAAATTTTTATGAAGCAGTTTCAAACATTAGACGAAATAATGATAATCTAAGAAAATTTTATTGAAATTGGTTGAGAAACACCGGAGATATGGATTAAAGTTTGAGGTTCAGGGTATAGTCTAGTCGGGCTTTCTCGACTAGAGCCTTCTCACTTGTTGATTATTGTCTAAACCTTGTAATCCACCACCGCCAACAACTTGTTCTCCATTGCATGTTGCACGCTTAATGATCAATCAAAATCCATTTGCATCAATCAAATTAACCCCACTTAAACATAAAGAAGAGCGTGCACCCAGATTACCCAAGCCAAAGCAGCCGCGTCTCATTGATCCATTTGCCGTCAAGCGAAAGGGTAAATCAATATCGAAAAAAAAAAATAATAATCTCTCACTGGGCACAAATCAGGGATCGTAATGGTTATGAGTTGTCTCAATTTCATTATAATTTTTTCACATTAACAAACTCGTTTATTCATGCTCATAATTCATTATTACAGAGTATATTACGGTCCTTGTCTCTCTTTAACAAAATGCTGATCCCTATTTCATCGACTAACAGTTTGTATCTCCGCAGTTGGGCGCCCCAGGACACGTCCGCTGCTAGGCGGCGCCACCGCCTCGAAGACCACCGGCCTGAGCAACGAGGAGATGAATCTGTCCATCGAATCCATGCTGGAGGAAACACTCGACTACGACGAAGGCCAGCTGGCCCCTACTGCAATCAAACCCATGCCAGCGCTCGTCAATATTGTTAAGCAGCCGGCGGGAACCGTTTCGCTGGCGGCAACCAAGATCAAAATGATACCGCCCAGCCAGTTTGTGCAGCTGAAGACGCTGCCCTCGCAAACGAAGCTCGTCAACTACACCATTAGCAAGGGCAACACCATAACAACATCAGTAGGAGGAGGAGCAGGAGCAGGAGGATCAGCAGCGAATATTGGCAGCATTGTCAAGACGCTGCCTAGTTCAACGGGCCAGCAAGTGTTCACCCTAAAGACGCCCTCGGGTCAAACCACACAATTCCAAACAGCGGCCGGGCCAGCTTCAGCTGCATCATCCTCATCGGCCACCCAGCAAAAGTATACGGTTATAAAGAATGCCAATGGTTTGACCATGCTGCAGGTGACCAAGAATGTGCCGGCAACAGCTGGCAGCAATCTCGATTTCACCAATATCAATGACATGCCCATTGTGTTTGCGGACAACGAGGGCAACATCTCCGACCAGCAGCAACAGCAGCAGCAGGAGCAGCAACAGCAGCAGCAACTAATAAAAAAGGGTTAGGAAATGACTTTAGCATAGTATATAGTATATATGTGATAGTTCGTGTATATTGATTATCGTTTTTATTTTGCAGTTTCCACATCCTCGGCCCCCTTGATCATAAGCCAAAAGATTATCAAGGAGGCAACAAATCCAGTCAAGCCCAATGCGAGCATTGTGACCAACAGCAAGGGCATTGTGATCAATAAGAATATTCAGCAGCTCTTTAGCAATATGCAAGGCGGCGTTGGCAACAAATTTGTCTATCTGAATCGCAATGCAATGAAATCAATGACAACTGCAACAGCAACAACAACAGGAGCAACAACAACAGCAGGAGCACGATTGCCAAGTCTGCCCATACGCATAGTGAACAGTGTGAAGCCAACAACTGCAACAGCAACAGCAACATCAGCAGCAACAGCAACATCAATGGCCCCTTCCACATCAAACAGCGGCAGTCAAGTGCTGCTGGATGCCACCCATCTGAGATCAATAAATTTGCGCACCTTAAAGCCGGGTCCGTCGGGCACAACCGTGTTAAACACTGCTCCAGCAGGCGGCGGAGGATTGCGTGTGGGCAACAAGACCTTTCAGATCATTAATAATGCAGTGGGTGGATCAGCAACAGGCAGCAAATTGTACTTCAATTCGCCCGCTGGCATCAAACCCTTTTCGATGTTGGCAAATCGCACAGCGATGACCACCGCAATACCAGCGATGGCGCCAGGTGGCGCTGCAGTGCGTCGCGTTTTGAATATTGGTGCTGTGAAGAAGACAACGTCCACGCTGACTGTTGGTGGCCAACTCATCAAGGACACGAAGATCATTAAGGCGACGACGACAACAACAACAATGACACAGGCGCAACACAAGGCCAAGGATACAGAGTAGTTAAGCTAAGCATCTACTTTCCTCCCGATTCCTCCCGCGCTATATGTTTTTTTTTGTTAAGTTTATATTTAAGTCAGCTATATAAATATAGTACTTGGACACTGGAATCTTCAAGTCATATGCCATAAGTTTTTACTTATTAATAATCCCAGTTGTGTAAATATAAAATGTTGATCTTTAAGCATACTATCTGTATCTGTATGCCCTGAACCCATTGAAAATGGTTAAAAAGGGTATAAAGGTTTTGTGCAAAAGTATGTAACAGGCAGAAGGAAGCATCTCCGAACCCATAAAGTATATATATTTACGATCAGCATGAACAATGGGGTCGATATAGCCATGTCCGTCTGTCCTTCCGTCCGATCTCAGACTCTATAAGAGCTAGAGACTCCAGATTTGGAACATAAGCTCGCCTACTCCCTGGGCAGTACAAGTTTGTTTCAAAATTATCGATAACTCTTTTCGTTTCCGATATACACATGTGATCGATAACAACAAAATCTTTAATTTGGAGAACTTTGTTATGCAGCTTGAAAGATTAGACTAAATAATTACAATCTGTGAAAATTTTATTGAAATCGGTTGAGAAACACCAGAGATATGGAACATTGCAGTCAAGTATGCACTATACGCGTACACACACACACTCACACATACTTGCAAGGGTTCAGGGCATCGTCTAGTCGGGATTTCTCGACTAGAGCCTTGTTATATATAGTAACGGTGGCCTTCAACACTGAAATGTGCTCCATTTCATATATGTAATGTATAAGCATATAGCAGTCTCGACAAATTCCTGAGCTCTCAGAAGCTTACAGTTACTTTTTAGCTTAGTTCCCATTGGCTGGCCTTTTGTGTCGTTGTTGTTGTTGTCGACGTCAGCACAGGAAGCAAACGAAGATGGCGTGAGAAATTAGCCGAGCGGTTTTGAAAGCACTTTAACAAGGCCGCAAATTCCAGGTAACCAAGAGCTAACGAAGAGCACAACAACGAAATACTTTCAATTGGCAATTGAAATGCGTGCAGCGAAGTTTAACTAACGGAAAAAAGTAATGTATTACATTACATAAGTGGACGTTTCACACGCTGCACTGGGTCAGTGCATGCCAAACTGTACAGAGATATTCATGTTTTTTTGCTAAGCATTGCATAATTCTTGCAACTGACAAGTAAGTTGAGGGGTATATTCATTTGCTGGTTGCTGTTGCCTTCAACGTTTATGTTTCTTAGGGTATCTGGCAGTCGTGCTCACGTTTCGTTGCCCGGTGCATGTGGAGAGGGTTCAATTTCATTGTGATGCATTATAAAAAAACAACAAGTTCGAGAAACACTTTTTGCACCAATCAGCAGAAATGTTTAAAGGAGAATGCAAAAGCATGGATAAAATGGCAAAGATAGGTATGCCAACGAGTGCATACTCTCACAAAATGTAAGCTATAGTAATTTTTTATTATTTCAGAATTGTATATATAAGACGAATGTATTCAACTAAGAAGACGCAGATATATCGAGTAAGTATACTTTTGAGAATCGTATTTGCCTACTTTATATATAGTTTCTATACCCTGAACCCATTGGAAATGGGTAAAAGAATATAATGATTTTGTGCGGAAGTATGTAACAGGCAGAAGGAATCATCTCCGACCCCATAAAGTATATATATTCTTGATCAGCATCAACAGTGGAGTCGATATAACCATATAGCCGATAGCGCCGTCTGTCCGATCTCAGAGATTATAAGAGCTAGAGACTCCAGATTTGGAACATAATCTCGCCTAATCCCTAGGCAGTACAAGTTTGTTTCAAATTTTCGATAACTCTTCCCGTTTCCGATATACACATATGATCGATAACAACAAAATCTTGAATTTGGAAAACTTTATGATGCAGTTTGAAACAGTAGACGATATAATGATAATCTGTGAAAATTTTATCGAAATCGGTTGAGAAACACCGGAGATAGGGAATAATGAAGTTAAGTCAAGTATGTACTATACGCGTACACACATACACATACTAAATATAGGGTTCAGGGTATCATCTAGTCGGGATTTGTCGACTAGAGCCTTGTTACTTGTTGGTGTTACACACTTGATGACATAGTTACGTTAGCCAACCTGTGCGAAAGGGTATACTCAGATCAGACTACGATAGACAGCATTTTGTTGAGTCTTTTTTTCCAAGTGTCTTCATAATATACAAATGCACATAAATACATATTTGGATGTCTGCGAATATATTTTATTACAGTTATGTACAGTACTGCAATTGGGTGTTCTATGCATATGTATATGTGTATGTATATGTATTGAAGTTGGTTTAGGAATCAGTTGAAATGTTCTGATATCTGATTTTAGTATCGCGTTCAAGTTGATCGTGTGAGGAGGCTAAGAGCCAAAGAACTTAAGGATAATAAAAATAGGATTAAAAGTGCTTAGTAAACTGTAAAAGTGATCCTTTTTTTAAGAAAAAAAACTAAAAATAATCGAATTCAAATCATCTTAAGATTATTTTGTGCAAAACTAATTCCCAGGCTCTGAAATCCAAAGCGCAAATCGAATTCGATTTTAAATATCTTTAGTTAGTTTTTTTTCAATAATATTTAGTTTGACAGGCACCACCTGCGGTTTGAGGCGTTTAACTTGCGGCAATTTGTTGGCTCAGTGGGTTTCGCAGCTTGCTGCATGCCCCACTCACTTGCCACACTACAACTTCAACTCAAATTTCGACTTGCGACATGCTTGCAATATTTTTAAATTCATTTTTTTTAACATCATTTTCGCTAGTTTGTTGCAGTTTTGAAGGCATTGAAGTCAGCCGCGATATATGATATCCATATGTATTACTTTATAGTGGATTTATAAGAGGCGAGCTTAAATATACATATATCCAAAAGTTGCCTTAACAAACGAAACTCTTTAAATATTTAAATTATTAATTTCCCTTAAAAAAAATCTCCAAAAGCAAACAAGAAAAATCAAGTTCAAAGTTGATTTACATTTACAATACATTTACAACTGTTAAAGCGACGCCATTTTGAATGCGTTGCTCTGCGAAGGTGAATTGCTTCTCAGCCTCTTCTTTCTCCCCCCTCCCACCATCCACCCACTCTTCAGTGGGCAAATACTCAATCACATGGCTGCCAGGGCTGCAAAACCTGCATAATAATGTGAGTGTCATACGCACGCACACACACACACACACATACCTGTAAATAGTGAGTAGGACAAATAGGAGTGTTGGGTTAGCTCGTTGGTGGGGGAGGGGTTAGTACGCAAAATTGCAACGTTGCTGGGAAAAAATGTAAGTGGCATTTGGATTGCCCCTCTTTTGGGGATTTTCCTTCTGAATCTTTTTTGCATTTTCACATCATTTGCATTTTATTAAGCTGCACTGTTAGAGAGAGGGGGAGGGGGGGATATTTGTAAGACAAACTATCAGCGATTCCCGTCGAGAATCCCCCTCCCCCCGCGACCTTACGCTTATTGGTATTTGAGCAAAGGATTTGGCAAAATCTGCATCTTACAGAGTCCTCAAATATGTATATAGTATATATATATATATTGAAGAGCTTTCTCAATTCATCTCAAACTTTACTGTTTGGGATGCAATGAAAGTGGAAGGGGAACGAAATGGGAAATGGGAAATGAATGTAAAGAACGATTCGGGAATTGGCCACTACCTCGCAGTCACGTGATGCTTCAATGCATGAGCGGCCTCCTCTTCCGCCTCCCCCTCCGCCTTTGCCTAGGAAGAGTCGCGCCGCTTTTTGCGTTGACTTTTCATATTTCATGTGATGTGACGTAGTGGAACATTCCTGACGCTTCCAACAACAACAACAACAAAACTGTCAGCTTGTCAAGTGCCAGGACCTGGGGCATAAAGTGTCCTGTGGCCTGTGTGCTGGGATGGCAGCTGACTGTGGCGCAATTGAAAACTGAGTGAACAAATCATCCGCATACAGTTCCTGACAAAGAACTAGCAAAGGTTAAGTATTTAAAGTTCGATAACAGTTTAACAAGCATTGTCAGATGTAAATCAAGCGTCAAGTATTTAAAGAGCATGCTTTGACATGCATTTATTTTTGCAGTTTGGCATGCATAGATTAAGTATACAAATTTTAACTTTACAAAGGCTTTCAAAACGTTTAAATCCGTTATTCTTTTTATGGTTTTAAAGTCATTTCAGTATTATTAACTACTCACCTAGTGCTTCGATGGTTGACAGATCAAGAGAGAGAGAGAGAGAGAGAGAGAGAGATGAGACGGCGATAGTTGAAGTTTGTCACCGCATCCAGCACCAAAGGGGGAGTTCGACAAGCACTGTCAGAGGTAAATCAAGCGTCAAGTATTTAAAGAGCATGCTTTGACATGCATATATGCTTGCAGTTTGACATGCATAGATTAAGTATACAAAATTTAAATCCGTTATTCTTTTTTATGTTTTTAAAGTCATTTCAATATTATTAACTACTCAGTGCTTCGATGGTTGACAGAGCGAGAGAGAGCGAGAGAGACGGCGATAGTTGAAGTTTGTCACCGCATCCAGCACCAAAGGGGGAGTTCGACAAGCACTGTCAGAGGTAAATCAAGCGTCAAGTATTTAAAGAGCATGCTTTGACATGCATATATGCTTGCAGTTTGACATGCTTAGATTAAGTATACAAAATTTAAATCCGTTATTCTTTTTATGGTTTTAGAGTCATTTCAGTACGAGTGCTTCGATGGTTGACAGAGCGAGTGAGAGAGAGATGGTGATAGTTAAAGTTTGTCACCAATGGGGAAGCCGCTGGCCAAAAGTTTGACATGCACGTCGCCGGGAGACAGCAACAACAAACCGCAAAGCGAAACGCGAAGGATGACTTAAGTTAGGGCCAGCAACCTTTAAGGCTGTGAGCCAACGAGCCATGAGCTAAAAATAACTAACCAAAACCAGCATAAGTGTCCCCAAGGATTTGAAATGCGAGCAGTCCTTGTCCTGCCTTGTCCAGGAATAACATGAATTACAATGGGTTCTTGGGAGCAGCGCATAATTCGTATAAGTGCTGAGCCATCAACACACAAACACACACACATACATACAGGTAAGCAATGATTGCTTGTTGTTGTTGAGAGTTTACAGTTTGGGAAGATTTTGCTCTACTGATTACAGATGAAAAAACCAAGCAGCGTCCTTTGCTAACGGAATAAGTATGTCTAAGGAAAGTAAAAGGATGATTTTTAATGGAAATATTTATTTTTATAATGAAAAGTTTTTTAAAATAAAGCAATATTGTTGTTCTTTAACTTTAAAACATGATTTAAAGCTTTCTCATACTTTAAATTATATCATTTCATTATTTTCATGTCAAATACTGCATAATAATACTTTCTCATACACTAAACTCCAAACAACAACAACAATCTGCAATCACTTGCACTTATCGAACCTTTCGCCTACACATTTAATTTTCTCTCATTCCATTTTCATCATTTTGTTCGCATTTGCATTTATTCCATTAGTCATGCTTCACAGTTTGACAGCCGCTGCCAATCAGCAGCAGCCGCAGCGCAGTAGCAGCGCAGCAGCCGCATTTCCTGTTCACATTTCTTGATTCTCGTTTCTCATATCTCTCTCTCCCTTTCTCTCACTCTCTTTGGGTTAACTTTCGCTCATTTGGCGCGCGACCTGCTTCAACAGTTTTGTTGTTGTTGTTGTTGTTTTTAGCTACTGATACTTTTTAAGTTATTTATGCAATTTTCACTTTCTTTGCATAAAATGGGCAAAATGCATGCAAATGTTGTTGTTTTTCTTTCCTTTTTGTTGGCTGGCAAACATTTTCATTATGCTAAAACGCCTGCCACGCCCCCCTCCAACGGCGCGTCTTGTAGCCGGTTTGTCTGGCTGCAATCTTTTTGCTGTCTGCTTCTTCTTTTTTTTTGGGTTACCGTTTGAGTTATAGTAAATCACGAGGTTAGTGAGCCGTGTGGTGACTTACAGTTTGACAGCCATCACAATGCCAGCAGATAGACAGAGAGAGACAGCAACATGGTGACTTTCACTGCAATCTTTTAGCGCGGCCTTTGGTCAATACTCATCCTCTCAATCCTCTCTTCCCCTCCCACCACACACACATACACATCGTAAACTTCAAACTTGTGCCAAACTGTTGTTTCCTCATCATAGTTTGTTCCCCCCACCTCTTCATTCCTCTGCCTTTATTCACCACTCGAAGTTTGAATGGCCGCAGCTGCGCCTCTTTGTGTGCCATCCCCCTCACACCCACCCACCCATCCATCGCTACCTGATTGTTATTTATGATGTGTGTAGGTGGGCGGGGGAGTGGTAGGGGGGACACACACAATATACGCAATGTCTGACAGTTGGCAGCTGCTGTTGTTGCTTTTGGTCGTTCCTAAAGCACATGTGACTGCAAAACTACACAGTTACCCCAGAACTGCACAGCGATTGTCAAACTGTGCGTTAACGGGCAATTTGCTGTTTTGGTAGGGAAACGGGGGGAAGGGGAAGTTGCATTGTTAGACTGAAGACTGAAGTTTGAAGCTGCTTACATGCTCGGATAAGCATCGGCACAAACAACAACAACAAAAGTAAAACGTTTTCAGTGTGTTGCATTTAGTTAAAGTTGTTGTTGTGTGTTGCATGTTGTTGTGTGTTGCATGTTGTTGTTGTTGTTGCTGCAGCGGCGCATCAAATTTGTATTTTATGTACTCTATCGCACAGTGTGTCAAAACCTATAGATAACTCATACAAAATTGAAATACCTAAACTATCTAGATAAAGTAATTAGATAAAGTTATCTTGAAAATAATAATAATAATAATCTTGTGAAAATAAAATATTTAACTGTTATTGTTACATCATTTTTGTCTCGAAGCCTTGTCACACTGTAAGCGATTGCCTCACGTGCCCGATTTCATAAAGACGATAGCAAAAACAACAACAACAACAACTAAGCGAAGCCATTTTCTTAAAAACAATAACAACAACCGACTTCGTCTCTTCCTCTTCTCTACGATGCGTACGATAGCAAAAACAACAACAACTTAACGAAGAGATTTTCTTAAAAACAAAAGCAAGCCAATAAAGAAGAACCACAATCATCTTCAAACTGTTTGCTGTTCGTCATCTCTTCCTCTTCTTCTCTGCGCTGCGTACCTTTCTCGCGAGTGGGAGAGAGAGAGTGCTCGTCTTCAGTTAAATTCACCTCACTTCGCTGAACCTCTCCCCTCCTTGCACAACACCCACACCCCTTACCACCACCACACCCCTTCGCAGTTGCTTGATCATCTGTTCAGCTGGGAGGAGTAGGGGAGGGGGGAGGGGAAGCTGTATTCAAGTTGTTGTTGTTGCTTGTTCAACAAAAAGATTATCAACAACAAACAACAATAACGATATCAATGCTGCTCAAACTGTGTAGTTGAAGAATTTCTTCCGAATTTCCCCATATATTAACCAATTGTGTTCAAAATTGAATTGGAACCTAATGATAGAAGAGTATTTGAACCGAATTGTTATCGCTGCTGCAACATTTTGGGGCAACCGGAAATGGAAATTGAACCAAGTGCTGCCCTTAGGTGCATTGTGTGTAAGTTTTCGTGTGTGTGTGTGTGTGGAAAATGCATTTTGACGAATCGAGTCCAAGCGAATGCACACCGTGAATGCATTCACAGTGGATAATTGAGAGGCATCTAATCAGGAGCAGCACACGCTGAAAATTGCAACTGGTCAATGTAAGCTGAATGGGTGGGTTAGAGGGGGTGGAGGGGTAAAGGGGGGGGGGGGGGGTAACTTTACACTCTCGGTTGATTGTGTTTGTGTGAACAAATAGGGCGTGAAATTTGAAAAGCTCTGAAGGATAAAGGCGGGTCGCTAATAAAACTCATTTGCATGCGCTGTTGCATATTTTCACTGTTAATAGATTATGCAAGTTGGAGGAAGGAGGCAAACTATTGTGAATATATGCAGATTTCGTGTACAGTTTTATTATTGGTTCACGTTTATTGGCTTACAGAAAATAAAAGCAAATAAAAATGCTCACAAAAAATATTAAAATTAAAAATATTTGATGAAAAAATTCCTTTGATAGAAAATAAAAAAGAAAAAAACTTTTTTGATGCTGATAAAAAATATTTTAAGTTAAATATATATATTTAATATATATATATTAAATATTTTAGAGTTATTTGTTGTATTTTAGTTGAAAATTCAATATTTATTCGTGTTTACTGTCAAACCTCAAAAATTAAAAAACAGTTTGGGAGCCTTTGGACATGATAACAACAACAAGAACAACAACTTTAACAGCTGCTGTTAACAATGTGACAAATGTTTTCAGGTGTTCTTTTCGTCTCCCCAAGTAATAACAACAGCAGCAGATGCTAAAAAAGCATTAAAGCTAAAAACAGCAAAGTGCCGCCCAAGTGACCCAGAACTAGTGGGTTGAACAGGTGGAAGGGCGGGAAGAAGGGCACTGTCCACTTTGATGCTCGAATGACTGAATACTGACCAACAGCAGCAGCAGCAGCCGCACAGAGCAGAGGCGAAGATTGAGTTATAACAGTTATTTACTTGAGCACACTGTTAAATAACAGGCACGCTCTCTTTGTATCCTTCGCGAGCGAAAGATTCGTATAAGAGCTGCAACAAATGTAACTGCAAACTTAACGGTGGAAGAGTGTGTAACATCGAAGAGTAAAATACTTTTTTGGTATTTTTTCATTGCAGTATTTATGTGTGCGATAGTTGTGCCGATGAATCGCAAGCAAGTTATCGACTCACCGCCACAACTTGTAGCAAAATCGTCTATCGCCTCTGCGCATCATAATAAAAACTAATTTAGCCAGCAAAATTATTCGCCTTCGTGCATTCCGCAATGGATAAAACGAAAAAACGCAAATACGCGATCGTCTTTCGGTGCGCCGTGCCCAAGTGCACGTACGTCAGCAAGCGCTACTACAACCTGCAACGTCACGTTAAGGTGCACAACAAAGGACGCTGGCGCTCCAAACGTTTTCCCTGCCCCTGTTGCGCCTATGCGGGGTCAACGCGAGCCCATCTGCGGCGCCATGTGGGCATTAAGCATCCCACCGTGGAGTTGACCAAGAACGATTTGATTGGTCTGGCCTACGAAGACTTCGTGGAGCCGGAGGAGGAGGAGGAGGCGGTGAAGGAGGAGGAAGCGGTGGAGGAGCATGCGGAGCGAGGGAACCACAAACAAACGGCCAAGAACGATTTGATTCGCATAGCGTATGAGGAAATGCATGAGGATCGGAACGAGGTGGAACTGGATTTGGAACTGGAACTGAATCAAGAGCAGCAGAAACGTGATATTAAAGAAGAAGAGTTCCAGGTGGTGAATTACGAAGAGGAGGTGGAGCAGCAACACCAAATGCAAGTGTTGATCAACGGTCCGGTGACAGTGTTGCAAATGGTGACACCACCACGTCCAGGTGAAATCTGTTCCCAGTTTGCGCTGGAAGGAGAAGCATTTCGCCTGATCCCCGTCGAGCTGTTGCCGCCCGAAATGGCCACACAGGATTTATAACAGTAAGTATATAATAGTATAACACTTTTGTGTACTTAAATTCTCTTTACTTATGTTTTTGCAGGGTATCTGGAAGTCGAATCATCAGCAGATTTTGCAATGGAAATTTACAGCTTGAGTTTGGATTCGAAACTTTTCGAGATTGAGTTGAAATTTCCAACAAAATATTCATTTAAAGGCAATTATGTTAGATCACATTTATATATGTTTGATTAGCTTTTAGTTTGTCTCAGCTGGAAAATTAATTTTAAAATCAGATTTTTTTTAGAATATTTAAGGCTAATTTTTTTGTACTAAAATGTGCCTTTGTATATGCATTAACATTAAGCCTATGCCATAAGTATATTAAGAAAATGTATATAAATAAACACATATTTTATTAATTAAAAAAATAATAAATATTGTTAATTTGTACTATTTCCAATATTTAAATTTAGCGGCAGCATAATGTTAAACTACATTCCAGTTCTAGCACTGTAAAACTCTCTTTGCAAGCGAACTTAAGAGCGCATGTTAGGCTGCTGTTAGGTGCTGCCATTTTGAGTACAACAGTGTGACATAGCACCTTGCGCTGGATTATAAGAGCCAGCGATTAGTCTGCATACGACTTCGACTTGGGACGGTTGGTTAGTTGCGCGTCGCGCTGCCATGTAAGCAGTTCAATCGTGTGTGAGTGTGAGTGAATCCGCAATAGAAAGAAGTGTGTGGCGAAGAAGCAAAATTGAAAACGGCATAACGGTGCATACGCATGCATAAAACGCCGCCGACGCCGCATTGCAATTGAATTTTTGGTACGAAAAATTTATCAATTTTACGAATTGTTGTCAAGTGCCAAGAGCCTGCAGCAGCCAAATAGCTACCAAATACAAAGTGAAGTGCAAAAACAAAAACCGGTTCGCAGCTCTGCAGCCCCAAATAACAACAACAACAAGCAGACCAAACCAAAACCAAAACCAAAAGCAAAGCAAAGCAAAGGAAGGCAAAGGCAGCGAAAGAATTTTTGTTGCTCTCAGCAGTGCCGCTGTCCGTGTGTGTGTGCGTGTGTGTGTGCGTGTGATTTTTGTGGTCCGGCAGCATCTCTCCTCTCTCTCTCTCTCTGCCCAAAAGAAAGAAAAGGCGCAGCAAGGAAAAGGCAGTTGGAATTTGTTGTTGCCGCTGCCGGCAAGCTCTGCTGCCGTTTGTGATTTGTTGTTTTTTTTATTATTATTTCGGGGCCCAAGCGAAGAATTTGTATAGCGCAAACCTGTTCGACAACAACAACAACAACAACCACCACACCAATAACAACACAAACAAAACGAAAACAAGCAAAAAAAAAAAAAAGTGGCACAAGTGAAAATTCCTGCGTTGCTGCGAGTGTGTGTCTGTGTAAGTGTGTGTGTGTGCGTTATTTTTTTGACAATCTTGACCAAAAGTGAAAATCAATTTGCTGAGCGTGCGCGGGGCCAGCCAACAGCAGAGAGCGAGAGAGTGAACGAACGAACGGCAGTTTCGTCCTTATACAAAATACAAGCCACCCAGTGAGTCGAGGCGAGAACAAGAACACAAAACTTAACGAAACATCTACCGACGAGCGACAACAACACAAAGCAAAAAGTAAACAAAACTGCAAAAACAACAACTATATAAAAAAGGTCAGTATCTCTTAGCATAGACTTAGAGTAGAGTATAAGACTTTAACTTATACGCATGCAATGATCTTCGTAGGTAGTTTACTTGCATTCCAGTGACTTATATTTCCAATGATCGTTTCGTTTACGCTTTGGCCTTATCGCATCTTCTACTGCTACTCGATTTTACCGCTCTTCTATTGCGACCTTCGTTTTTTTGTCGGTTTTATTGCGCGAGAGCAGCCGAGCGATAGCATTTGTTGTTTTTGTTTTCAATTGATAGCGCTGAAGTACATAAAAAGCAATTAAAAATTACCTCAAAATGCAGATTTTAAACAGTATTTTTTATTGTTGTTGGTTTTTTTTGTGACGTGTGCTGCTGGCCTTTGCCGTTTAATTGTTCATTTTATTTGCTTCTCGCTTGCATAACTACAAAATAAATAAGCATGAAAAAGTGTTATAATTCTTATCTGATTCGTTTTCACGTAATGCGCGTCGCAGCTTCGCTTTGGAATTTTCGGCTTGTTTCACGTACATGAAGAATTTGCTTACATGTTGGATCATGTCCACAATGTACAGTGGCGAAATACATGTAGAGAAATAATTTCATAAAGAACAAAAAAATATTTATTAAAAATTTCTAAAATAAAATTGGGCCACAAATTGTTCATTTTGCATAAATTAATTATTACAAAAAAAAAATAAAAAAAAATAATAAAAAAAAAATAAAAATAAATGCGAATTTAATAAAATTGACTTTTATGGTCGAAACTCGAAAAACAGCAATTTTATGATTTATTTAATGAGCAAAAATTGTCGGCCGTAGGCGGCTCAAAAAAACGTAGAAAAAATGTTGTCTCGAGATCTGCGATTTGGCCTCAAGTTTGTTTAGGTGTTCAGCTATTTTGTTGTTGTTGTTGTTGTCGATTTTGGTTTTACAAATTGAAAGCAATTTTCGGCGTTGCGTTTTTTTTGGGGTCAATTAAATTAGACAAAAAAAAAATATATCAGAACTTTTGCTTGATTTGATTTATTAACTGTGATTGGGTTAACTGTATTAATATATATATATATATGAGTTTTTTGGCTAATACAAATATTTTTATACCAAATATGGCGAAAATGTTTTATACAAGTTTCCAGTTGGAGCTTTCCAGCTAACTGTTTAAGTAGCCTAAGCATTCCATTTGTTCTTCGTTAAGTGTTATACTACTGATTTAGTGCTAATTATTTTCGAGTATTTTTTTTATAGCCGATTCTCTTCTATTTTGTTTTTATGCTAATCGCACTTGAAGCTTGTCTTTTTGTACAGTTTGAGAGGCACTTTGCTGCCAAAGAACAGTTAACTAACTGCCTAACGGTTAAAAAACTTCCACAAGCAGAAGAAGAAGCACAGAACTCGCATAAAATACACGCACACACACACACACATACACACACATGCACATGTATATATATTATGTACATACTTTGCCCAGGCAAAAGAACAACAAACAACAAAGGGAAAATCGATTTAAAACAGATGATTTGACAGCACGCGGCTCTCTCTCTCTCTCGCTCTCTCGCTCGCACACACGCATTGGAACGTTTCCATATTCTTCTTTTTTATAGGCTGTTTAGATGAGAAGTGTAGAAGAGAAAGAGAGAGGGAGAGAGAGAGAAGCTGACACTCTGTTCTTCGTTCGTCCCTCAGTTGTCCTTCCTCACGCCCCCCCTTGCCCCCCTCCCTTTAGCGCTTTCTTTTTGTGCTCTTTGTGCCAAATATTCGCACAACTTTTTACAGACAACAGCTGTGGAACTCGATTTGTGTGTGTGGGCTCCTCCCTGCCCCCCATCCCATCCCCCCTCTCTCTGTCATTAACACTGTTCGGGCAGACCGGAATCCAGATTCTGTGTGCTCCTGATGCGCATTTAATGAGCAAATGATTAGCATTTTTATGTGCCCAAAGAGAGCGAGAGAGATGGGAACAAAAAGAAAGAGAGAGAGAGAGAGCGAGCGAATGCTGTGGAGTAGTTTTGCATTCCATTCCCTGACTTTGCCCAAGCATAAATCTAGTTCGAAGTTAATTGAAGTGTCAGTTGGCCTTTAGTTTATTGGCCGGGCCAATATGCCTCTTGGCCAAGTGGACAGTGGCTGTTGCCAGTTAGTGCCGAAGATTGGAATCAGGAAAGGCACGCGTCATGGCTTATAATGTGGTATAACTTGCCACCTTGCCACACGATTGTGCCACACACTGGCAAGCCGTTGAGCGCACCAAATTGATGATGATGCATGCCACGCGGCAAAAGATGAGCTGATTTATGAACGCAAAAGGAGCAAGAGAAGAAGACGAAGAAGAAGACGGAGAAGAAGACGGAGAAGAAGACGGGGAAGAAGACGGAGAAGAAGACGAAGACGAAGACGAGGAGAATAAGAGTAGAGAGATGAAACAAGTAAGAAGGCTCTAGTCGGGATTTCTCGACCCTTTTACCCATGGGTTCAGGGTATAAATAGCTTTCCGTTTACAGGATAAATGTACGCCTGGACGATGAGCGGTGTCCTGGGGCTTTAAGAGGCTCACGAACGAACTTTAAGAACCCAAACAGAAAGGTGGAGATAACTTTGTTCAAAAGCGATTAAAGCCAATCGATTTGAAAGTGTTTCCTTAAATTCAATCGAAGCGATTCTAATAATATCCTTAAGACTGAGCTCTCGCTTATATATTGAAAGTGTTTCCTTGTATCTAATATCTAATAATATCCTTAAGAAAAGCTCTCTAATATCTATCTAATAATATCCTTAAGACTGCGCTCTCTAATATCTATCTAATAATATCCTTGAGACTGCGCTCTCGCTTATATATTGAAAGTATTTCCTTGTATCCACTTATAATTTGAAAGTATCTCCTTATATCATATCTAATAATATCCTTAAGACTGAATTCTTGCTTATAATTTGAAAGTGTTTCCTTATATCTAATATCTAATAATATCCTTAAGACTGAGCTCTCTAATATCTGTCTAATAATATCCTTAAGACTGAGCTCTCGCTTATGATTTGGCCTTTGCTTTCTTTTATTTGTGGTTGAAGTCAATTATTTGATTATATCCTTGAATCCTTGAACCAATTTCTCACTCACAATACAAAATGAAATGAAATGAAAATGAAGCGGAAATGTGCGGAAAAGCCAGCAAGTTCCGACCCCCTTACCCTCCCTGAAATCAATGTTCGAACTATTGAACAAACACAATGAACGTTCCTCCCCCGCCAATCTCCCTCTCTTTGTAGTTGTCCACATGCATCCTGCATCCTGCATCCGTTGAAGCACTAAATGAAACTAACGTGTGCACATTACCCTATACGTTACCCTTGCCTCTTTCGTCTCTGCTCCCAACACCTTACATTACACCTTACCCTTCACATTACCCTACACCTTACCCATCACATTACCCTACACGTTACCTCTAGTTGTAAGCTGCCTCCAAGCCTCTTTCGTCTCTCCTCCCAACACCTTACCTTACACCTCACCCTTCACATTACCCTACACCTTACCCATCACATTACCCTACACATTACCCTACACGTCACCCTTGCCTCTTTCGTCTCTCCTCCCAACACCTTACATTACACCTCACCCTTCACATTACCCTACACCTTACCCTTCCCATTACCTTACACATTACCCTACACCTTACCCTTGCCCTTCCCTGCCATTAGCTGGTGTTGTAGCGAAAATGTCTGCTGATTTCCACAGCTTGCGGCATAATGCAATTAAAAAATATTTTTTTTTACTTTTTTTCTCGTTCATGTTGTTGTTGTTGTTGTTTTTTTCTCATTCTTTTTGTTGCTTTCACGTTTCTTTCTCTCTCTTTTTTGCTGGCAAAAAGAAAAATCAATAAGGGAAGCATGTGAAAAACAACGACCACAATGTGCAGCAACAAGAACCACAACAAAAGCAGGGAAAACTACTTCAAATGCCCGACTTAAAGATACCCTTTATCCGAGTTGATGCATTTGTTAATTCCACGAAGAAAACTTCTTCAACTTTGACTTTCTTCACTAGAACTCTTCGCTTCTAACTCACATTCAGTATACCCTATGTTTTGCTGGATAACATGACTTAAAGATACCCTTTCAGCCGAGTTGATGTATTTGTTAATTCCATAAACTTTTCCTCGAATAAAACTTCCTTAAATTTGACTTTCTTCACTAGAATTCTTCTCTGCTAATTCCCAGCGAGTATATCCTCGATTGTGCTGTGTTTATAGGGTATTCAAAATCAATCTGGCACAAGGATAACATGACTTAAAGATACCCTTATATCCGAGTTGATTCATTTGTTAATTCCACGAAGAAAACTTCTTTAACTTTGACTTTCTTCACTAGAATTCTTCTCACATTGAGTATACCCTATTTTTTGCTGTGTTTATAGGGTATTAAAAATCAATCTGGCACAAGGATAACATGACTTAAAGATACACTTATATCCGAGTTGATGTATTTGTTCATTCCATAAACTTTTCCACGAATAAAACTTCTTCAACTTTGACTTTCTTCACTAGAATTCTTCTCTGCTAATTCCCAGCGAGTATACCCTATGTTTTTGCTGTGTTTATAGGGCATTTAAAATCAATCTGACATAAGGATAACATGACTTACAGATACCCTTATATCCGATTTGATGTATTTGTTCATTCCATAAACATTTCCACGAATAAAACTTCTTCAACTTTGACTTTCTTCACTAGAATTCTTCTCACATTCAGTATACCCTATGTTTTGCTGTGCTTATAGGGTATTGAAAATCAATCTGGCACAAGGATAACATGACTTAAAGATACCCTTTATCCGAGTTGATGCATTTGTTAATTCCACGAAGAAAACTTCTTCAACTTTGACTTTCTTCACTAGAACTCTTCGCTTCTAACTCACATTCAGTATACCCTATGTTTTGCTGTGTTTATAGGGTATTGAAAATCAATCTGGCACAAGGATAACATGACTTACATATAGCAGGAGCTGCTTTCGCTGGGCAAATGTTAAATGCAAGTGTTTACGTATGTGGGTGTGTGTGTGTGTGTGTGTGTGTGTGTGTGTGTGATGCACACTCATTGAAAACAGAATGCCGAAAGCTTTTGCATTATAAATGAGAAATCCGAAACGCGAGAAATGAAACTACAAATTGTAATTGTTGCTGCTGCACTGAGAGAAACAAGTGTGAAGTGATGACCTTCTTGCCGAACTTATCGGAACCCAGTTCCAAATACATAATATAGTCGTTCTGCTGACTTAATCACTTGCATAAGGAAACATTCCCTTGCTCAGTACTCTACTCGCTTGGGGTACTCCCAACTATCTTAAGGATGTATTATCCTTATCAGTAAATAAGTACAGCAAATGAAATTACAACCATAAGATATAAGCCATATTGAAGTAACTATTGGAAGTAACTATTGAAGTACTATAACTTATTGGACATCTGATACGTGGCTAATACCCTATAATTACATATAGGGTATCGTTGTTTATTCCCAACTTATATCCTTATCGGAAAACAAATACAGCAAATCCAATTACAACCATAATAAAGTAACTATTATCGGTTATTAGACATCTGATACGTGGCTAATACCCTATAATTACATATAGGGTATCGTTGTTTATTTATCTTATACATATACTATACTAAAGTACTTGGAGCCGGCTATCGTCTTTGATGATTCAGCTTTCTGTTTTCTGGTTCTGTTTCAGTTACTGCGTTTCCGATAAGCCAAGTTTGCTTCTGTTTCGGTTTCGGTTTCGGTTCCAGTTCAGTTTCAGTTTCTTTGCTCTGTTTCCATGGAAATTCCTATCGCATTTGCCATTTGGCGAATTATTTTCGCATTACGAATTGTTTATTATTATATTAATGGGGCGATTGTATAACACTCTTCCAAGTGCTTTGATATATATCTTCCTTCCACACAAAAGGGAAAGGGGGGTAAGCGTGGCTGAGGGGTGGAGTAGATTCAGGGTCGAGCTGTGTTTCCACACGCGCCTTTTTATACCCTTAACCCATCGAAAATGGGTAATCAGGGTATAATGGTTTTGTGCAAAAGTATGTAACAGGCAGAAGGAAGCATCTCCGAGCCCATAAAGTATATATATTCTTGATCAGCATCAATAGTGGAGTCGATATAGCCAGATGTCAGGGAATATAAGAGCTAGAGACTCCAGATTTGGAACATAAGCTCGCCTAGTCCCTAGGCAGTACAAACTTGTTTCAAAATTTCGATAACTCTTTACGTTTTCGATATACACATGTTATCGATAACAACAAAATCGAGAATTTTGAAAAGTTTCTAATGCAGTTTGAAACATTAGTTGAAATAATGATAATCTGTTGTTTCAAAATTTCGATAACTTTTCTTGTTTCCGATATACACATGTTATCGATAACAAAAAAATCTTGAATTCAGAAATCTTTATGATGCAGTTTGAAACATTAGACGAAATAATGACAATCTGTGAAATTTTTATCGAAATCGGTTGAGAAATATCGGAGATAGGGAATATTGAATACTACATACTACATATATGGTTCAGGGTATCGTCTAGTCGGCATTTCTCGACTAGAGCATGCTTACTTGTTGTTTTATCCTCTCGAAAAAGTCGATGTTAAAAATGCTCATGCAAATTTTTGCGTTTGGCTTTTTCGACATATATTTTCCACTTGTTTATTTATTAAATATTTTATTCGAGTGTTTTTTTCAGTAGTTGTTGCCACAATAGAATGCAACGTTAGCTTCTTTTTGTATTTCCATGGAATTCATATTAAATATGGAACATATTAATATCCATATTGCACTCGTAACAGAATTAAAGTTGGCAATAAGCTAAATTGTTGGTCGTAATGTAATAATGATTGCAAGTTAATCAATTGGCAAGAGTGTTGAAGAACAATGAACGTTAAAGCTTGTGGAGCTCATTAAAAGGGCAGGTGGAATGTGCGTCAAATCATCATAATTTACATCATCATCATCATCATTTTCATCATCATTATCATTCATTTGCATAATTCGAAAAGGAATCCAAAGGAGCTTTGCTGAGAGGCAACTTGTCACGCAATTTCCTCAACTTGGGCTAAGTAAAGTTTTCTGGGATGAAGGAGTCGCCTGCAAGGGGCAAGGAAGCGGGGTAGGGCATTAGAAGTTGAAGCACGCAAAGCATTAACACAAATACACACACATATATATAGCATGTAGCACAAAGTTGGCAAGAAACTCGTTCTAGTTGACTTTCTTGGCCAAGTTTATTATTGGTTATTCAATTAGAGATTTGCTTTGACGTACGAAACTTAAACATTTCATTAAACTAATACCCAAAAGCAATAAATAATCCACTTCAATGCTTTAAGTAATTTCCCCTGAAAAAAGAAAAACCACAAAGCAAAAACCACAAACAACAAAAACTAACCACAAAAAAGCAATGATTATAATAATATTTTCAAAGCCTTTGCAAATTATTCTTAGTTCATTCATTCCACCAACTCGACAAAAACTGGCTTCAATTTTGTATTTCCGTTGGCTAAGTGCAACTAAATTACGCTAATTACTTTCGCAGTGAAGAAAGCCACGTTAAGAAAAACGACAACAAAGCCAAATGAAATGCGACTAAATCTGGCGAACAATAAGAAAAACTTTAACAAAAAATGTTATGTAAAACTTGATGATGTATTTCTTTCAATTTTGTGTAGAAAGTAAAGTGAAAAAAAGCCATCAAATGACATTGAATTCAAAATCAAAACGAAAAGCGAAAAAAATGCCACAAAAATTCAGAAATTAATTGAAATGGAAAACAAAATCAATGTCCGACAAAATGAAAGCGAAGAGCGCGTTCGATGCATTGGAATTTCAAGTTGGGGAATGCCACAGATAAGGGCGTGGCATGCTTTTGGTTTTTGTGTGTTTGCTGGCTAACCAAATGAGGGATTGAGATATTGTCAAGATGGATAACTCGAAAGATATTGATTGAGATATTGTCAAGATGGATAGCACTAGAGATATTGAAGTTTGGAGTTCGCCTTTGCGAAACTTTGATGGATAAACGGATTAAGAAAAACCCACTTAAAACTGATGACGCCAGCGAAAAATACAAACTTAATGAATGATTCGAATCGAATATGGGCACGAAAAGTCGCTCAGCTTATAAGCCAGACCTGTGTCAATGAAATCGGCACAAAAAGGCGATTAAGAAGGAAACAAAATGGAGTTGAACTCCATTGTTGAATAATCTATTAGAAAAAGTATTGCAATATTCAGTGGAAGTTGCATATACGGGAAGCTCAAGGAGATTCGCCTTCGATGTTGCATGTTGTCTAGTGTAATGTAGAGATATTAAGAATCGCCTTCGATGTTTTATGTTGTCTCGTGTAATGTAGAGATATTGAGATTCGATGTTGTATGTTGTCTAGTGTAAAGTAGAGTAATTAAGATTCGCCTTCGATGTTGTATGTTTTATGTTGTCTAGTGTAAAGTAGAGATATTAAGAGTCGATGTTGTATGTTGTCTAGTGTAATGTAGATATATTAAGATTCGCCTTCGATGTTCTATGTTTTATGTTGTCTAGTGTAAAGTAGATTTATTAAGATTCGTTTTCGATGTTTTATGTTGTCTAGTGTAATGAAGAGATATTAAGATTCGCCTTCGATGTTTTATGTTGTCTAGTGTAATATAGAGATATTGAGATTCGATGTTGCATGTTGTCTAGTGTAATTTAGATATATTAAGATTCGCCTTCGATGTTGTATGTTTTATGTTGTCTAGTGTAAAGTAGATTTATTAAGATTCGTTTTCGATGTTGTATGTTTTATGTTGTCTAGTGTAAAGTAGAGTTATTAAGATTCGCCTTCGATGTTGTATGTTTTATGTTGTCTAGTGTTAAGTAGATTTATTAAGATTCGTTTTCGATGTATGTTTTATGTTGTCTAGTGTAAAGTAGATTTATTATGATTCGCCTTCGATGTCGTATGTTGTCTAGTGTAATTTAGATGTATTAAGAATCGCTTAAACATGCATAGAAGAAGTTGAAGACGAAGATTGAAACTCATTTCCGTGCTGCGACAATCAATCAATCAATCAATCAATGTAACAATCAAGAGCCTCGCAAGATAGATGCTTCAACATGCCACAAAAGCGAATTCGAAACCAAACCAATGAAATTTAATAAGTGCTAGAAGAAGCTTCCGCATTCTGCCAAGAAGAACTTAGTTGTAAGAGCTTCAAGACTCGAGAAGATATAGAAAAACCAGTTTAATGGCAACAACAACAACAACACTGGTAGACACCAAAAAGAAGTTAATAGAATATTAACGGCCTCCGGCTCTGAAGTTCTGAAGGGCGTGGCGCTGAGAGAAAGATTGTTGGGCGTTGTTCAGTTATAAAAATTCCTCCGGTTCGAAAGAACAAGCAGAAGAAGAAGAACACAGAACAGTTAAGCAACACTTTGAGCCAACTAACTGTAATCAATCAATGTGGCCAACTAATGAGAAGATGTAGCTGAAGGGGACAGGGAGTATGGCGGTAGAGTAGCTATCTCCAGGAGTTTAATTAGAAGGCGAGCTTCACAAATATTTTCACAAAATTAGACTATAAATTGCGTAATTCGCAGCCTGCCTTCAATGCATAATGATAAGGGAAGGGTAAGGGGAATGGTGGTTGTTAGCTGCTTCTTTTCGAGTGCTTGTCAAACTGTAAACGATGTCTTCTTTTGTCTAACCAATAATTATTTTTCAGCTCATTTAACAACATTTTCCACAATAGTAATAAACATGGTGGAAGGGAAGGAAAGGGTAAGGGGAATGGTGGTTGTTAGCTACTTCGTTTCAAGTGCTTGTCAAACTGTAAACGATGTCGTCTTTTGTCTAACCAATAATTATTTTTCAGCTCATTTAACAACATTTTCCACAACGCATTTCGAATTCCAAAAAACCACATTTATGATTATTATTTTTGTTGTTGTCGGTTTACATTGTAATAAATTCCAAACAAGTTGACAAGTGTGTATGCATGTGTGTGTGTGTGTTGTGTGTGTGTGTATCTATTGGTAACACATTAAACTGCCTTTGGTCATATTTTTTTTTTTTGGCCTCCGAAGACGGCTGAAACAGTTCCATTGGGCATATTTGTACGTACACACACACACACACACGCGCATTAAAATGCAAATCACGCCGTTTGCTGCTGAGAGCCCTGGCAATTTGAGCCGGGCCAACAGCTAACAGCTAACACATACATAAGTAATCAGATACTAATGCACGTGCACAAAAACCAAAGCAAAAAAAGATACTTTAAGGCATTTACGCGCACATAATTATGTGTATGTGTGTGTGCCACGCCCCCTGCTACCCTCCCCCACTTAACAGGGCTCGTTGTGGCTTTCCTGATTAAGTGCCTTCAAGGAGTTGTTTCATTCTACTACGTGTTATAGCCTTTTGTATCTGTATCTCACAGAAAGTGTGCATCCGGTTAGATGTCTTATCACACATTAAAATCAATTGTTTAGCTCTCTCTCCTTTGATCAATTCTAAGACTAAACGTGTCGCTACCTGTTCGTATACACATTTTCTCCATGTGTAGCTCGCTTCTTCTTATTTGTCTTGGCGACAAGTGCGTCAAAATCATCAAACAAAAGCGCAAATGTCGAATGAATGAAGACAATAGCTGCCAAGAAGAAGAAGAAGAAGAAGAAGATGACGATGTCTGCTTATCGTAATCATCATTATTCACTTCATCATTATCGTCGTCATTACAGCTTGTTGAAACAAGGCTCAAATATTTGCCCAACAAAAACATAATGTGGCATACAGATACATAGATGTGAGGGCAGTTCTTGAAGTACAAATTCCTCTTGCACTTGTTTCTATATAGTTTTGTATATATATGTATATATATATATTCATACAATTTATTTTCTATATATATATATATATATATTCATACAATTTATTTTCTATATATATATATATTCATACAATTTATTTTCTATATATATATATATTCATACAATTTATTTTCTATATATATATATATATTCATACAATTTAGAGCAGCGGTCGGGAAACAGTGGTAAATTACCCCTTTTTGGGTAAAAATGAAACTTTTGAGTATATATTTTAATTTGCTATTTAGTAAACTTGTTAGCATTTTTTTCAACTCATAAATAGAAGGTATTTTTTTTTTTAATTTTAATTTTTTTTTGTTTTTTTAGCACCATAAATTGAGGGGATAACCCTTTTTTTTATTTTTTATTTTTTTTTTTTGCTTTTTTGCCATTGTGTAATGTCAGTTCCACAAAAATATTTTGGGGTAATGATGAAAAAAGTTCCCCGACCGCTGGCATGAAGGAATGTTGAATGCAGCGGTCGAGGAATAGGAAGGGAACAGGGGAACTTTTTGGGAAAAAGTGAAATTTCTGAGGGTAAAAATAAAACTTTTGTGAGTAAAAAGTAAATATTTTGAATTTGGTATTTTGTAAACCTGATAGTACAAAAAAGAATTTCGCACGCCATCTCCCACCATAAATAGAAGGGGATAACTTTCCTTTTTTTTATATATTTTTTTTTTATGTATCTATTTTTTTTTTAACTGTAAGAGTTTAGTATTTTTTTCAACTTAAAGAATAAAGCACGTCATCTCCCACCATAAATAGAAGGGGATAACATTTACATATTTTTTTATATATTTTTTTTATATATTTTTTTTATATATTTTTTTATATATTTTTTTTATATATTTTTTTTATATATTTTTTTTATATATTTTTTTTATATATTTTTTTTATATATTTTTTTTATATATTTTTTTTATATATTTTTTTATATATTTTTTAATATATTTTTTTTATATATTTTTTTTATATATTTTTTTATATATTTTTTTTATATATTTTTTTTATATATTTTTTTATATATTTTTTTTTATATATTTTTTTTATATATTTTTTTATATATTTTTTTAAAATATTTTTTATATATATTTTTTTAAATATTTTTTTTTATATATTCTATTTTTATATATAAATTTTATATTTTTTTATTTTATTTTTTTTTTTTTTTTGCTATTTTCCTAATGGGTAATGTCAGTTCCACAAAAATATTTGGGGGTAATGTTGAAAAAAGTTCCCCCACCGCTGATTTAGAGGCACAAGCAGCAAGGAATGCTTAATGCATTCAAGGCACGAATAGTTCTTAAGCTGCCCTCGCACGTGTTTTGCGTGTTTGTGTACACATATGTGTACATATTTTGTTGTTGCCAGCATAATTCAAAATGGCTGCCACGAGTTCAGTTCCATCCATATAGTATATAGTATATAGTATATATATAGTATTTGCTCAGCAGACACACACATTAGAGCCATAATAATGGATTTTGTGTGCGAGTATTTTATTTATCTTCTTCCCGACTAGGCGCCAGAGCTTGGCTGGGCTTCCCAGTTGCCAGTTGCCAGTTTCCAGTTCCCAGTTATCCAGAACTTTTCAACGAAACTGAAACGCAAGCGCAATAAGCAAAGCAAAAAGCTTAAGTTGGCAAAACTGAAACACGAGCTCAGCTTATAAACAAAATTCAAAACCAGTTGCAAAATAAATAAGTTTTAATGCAAGCAATACGCACATATATATATATGTTTGTATGTTTGTGATTTTGACCATAAATGCGAGAGTTGGTCTGGCCTTTTGTTGATTACGTTTTCGGTAGCTTGTAGGCGTTGCACAAATTTTCGTAGCTCCATTTTTGTTTGTACGAACTTAATGAGTTGCTGCCTGTTGTTGCTGCCAAAAATCAGAAATCAAAACTCAAAATCACAAAAAATAACAATAATGTCGACAATTAACGTTCGATTCGTAATTATTTAATATATTTTTGTTTTCATATTTCCTACACACACGTGATTGACAAATGTTTTGACATCTGATTGATGGGCCTTCAACACACTCGTTGTCTTTATAGCAGGCAGCTTTGTGTCAGCCAGGCGGTAGTTCAATGCACACGCAGAAAAACGTTAATCTAACAATTAAGCTAAGAAGAAAATCAAGCTCGTGAAGTTTTGGGCTTTTACTTCACACTTCAAAACCAAAAACAAAACAAAACAACTTTCCTAAAGGTCGATAACCGGTTTCGCTCGTTTCTCGTGTATCGAACAACATTCTTTTTATACGCTGAACCCATTGAAAATGCGTAAAAAGGGTATAATGGGTTTGTGGAAGAGTATGTAACAGGCAGAAGGAAGCATCTCCGAACCCGTAAAGTATATATATTCTTGATCAGCATCAACAGCCGAGTCGATATAGCCATGTCAGAGACTATAAGAGCTAGAGACTCCAGATTTGAAACATCTAATCACCTAATCCCTAGGAAGTACAAGTTTGTTTCAAAATTTCGATAACTCTGTCCGTTTACGATATACACATGTGATCGATAACAACAAAATCTTGAATTCAGAAATCTTTATGATGCAGTTTGAAACATTAGACGAAATAATGACAATCTGTGAAATTTTTATCCAAATCGGTTGGGAAACATCGGAGATGGGTAACATTGAAGTTAAGAAAGTATGCACTATACGTAAAGTATAGGGTTCAGGGTATCGTCTAGTCGGACTAGAGCCCTCTTACTTGTTTTGTTGTTGTTTTTGATGAAATCAATTTTGACTGCTTCATCGTTTTTACACGTACGTAATGGTAGTGCGTAATGTGAGTTCTTTTTGGGTCTTTAGCGAACCGTTCTAATACCTAGACACCTATTATACCGTTAGTCAACGTTCTAATTGACAACACTTTGTTCTAATGTACCAATTGATGCACAACAGAAGGGAACACAAAGTCTCGAGACAGATTCGTCTGCAACTTAAATTAAATTTGTCTGGCAGAAGTTGAATGAACCTAAAGAAAAGGTCTCACAGCTTGTCGCAATGAATATAATATTAGTGTTTTTTACGTTCAATCGATTTTTGATTAATCAAAAAGAAACGACAAATTGAATAACTGGCAATTAGTGTGTGAACTTTCTGTTATCTCGCTTAATGAATCGTTTGATTACAGTTTGACATTCATATTGCTTTCTCAGGTATTTTGAGTGTTTAGTAATATGATCTAAATGCTTTGCCATATGGTTTTGAAAAGCCTTTTGTTTATTCAGAAACTCGAATACGTCTGTTCCTTTGTTCATTCGACAGGTGTTACCTGTACTTTGTGCATTCAACAAATATTCCTTACCTCATTTGCCTTTCTCTTTGTTGTTTTTTTTAGCCGTACCTGAACTTTATTTGTTTCTTAGCTAGTTCTTAACTCATTCTACGCTTTTTCTTGCTTTCATTTCAAATTCCCATCCATTTCTCACGCGTCGTATATAATTTTTTATGATTTATTATGCTTCTGTTTTATTATTAAGCTTTTATTGATATTTCCATTTCCATCTCCATCTCCATCTACATTTCCATTTCCATCTCCATCTCTTCTTTTCACCTGCCGCCTTTTTGTGTTGTGCTTTGTATTTGGGTCTTTTGCATATTGTGCATATACGTATATATATATATATATATATATATATATGTATAAAGTTTTTCCTGCTTAAAGAGAGACATTTTTTCTTCTTGGTTTCGTTTTCGTTTTTTATACCCTGAACCCATTGATAAAAATGGTATAATGGTTTTGTGCAAAAGTATGTAACAGGCAGAAGGAAGCATCTCCGACCCCATAAAGTATATATATTCTTGATCAGCATCAACCGTGGAGTCGATATAGCCATATCCGTCTGTCCGTCCGTCGATCTCAGAGACTATAAGAGCGAGAGACTCCAGATTTGGAACATAAGCCCGCCTAATCCCTAGGCAGTACAGGTTTGTTTCAAAATTTCGATAACTTTTCCCCATTTCGATAGACACATGTTATCGATAACAACAAAATCTTGAATTCAGAAATCCTTATGATGCAGTTTGAGACATTAGACGAAATAATGATAATCTATGAAAATTTTATTGAAATCGGTTGGGAAACATCGGAGATATGTAACATTGAAGCTAAAGTATGCGTACACACACACTCACACATACTTGCAAGGGTTCAGGGTATCGTCTAGTCGGTATTTCTCGACTAGAGTCCTCTTACTTGTTTGTTTTTGCCATGCTTTCCGAGTATTTCGTTCGACTCGAAATCTGCATTTATATTTATTTCGTTTTCTTTTCTTTCTTTTGTGTCTGGGGCTCTCTCAGCTGGTGCTCTTTTTTTTGGGGCTTTTGATGGCTCAGCATTTACAATTCGTTTTATATTGAAATACATTTTTAGTTATATATGCTTCAAGCTGCGCTTTTCTCCCCTCTCTCTCCCTCTCTCTCTCCCCTCTCTATCTCCCCCTTCGATAACAAATGAATCGCTGATTGGCAGTGGCCCTGAGGAGGAGTCGAAGAGGCTTTCAAGTGTTTTCATTGTTGTTATTGGATGTTGTGTGTCTAGAAATTAGTCGTATTCCATTCAGACAGTTATCGAATATCATTGTTGTTAGTAGTTGTTAGTTGTTGTAGTTCAAGTTATGCAACAACTGACAGCAAATCGAGCACGCAAATGGGATAAATAAGTAATTAAATTTGGCATGCGAGAAAGGATTTTCGTGTTGAACAAAAAATTGATTGCAGCTGCATTACAAATATATATACTATTGTCATTATGCAATAAATAATACTCGAACTAAAGTAACGTTAACTAACTAACATTAACTCGAACAGACGGGGCGACTTCATTCAATTCTGCAAATTGCATAATTAAGTCGAAAAGGCAAATTTTACAGGCATATATAATAAAGTGTGTGTGTGTGTTTGCGTTTCAATTTGCATTAATTAAAATTGACAGGCCGAAAATGTTGCACGGAAAATGTGAAAAACACAGCTTCGGGGGGCAGCTACACACACACACACACACACATACACATACATTTATTATGTTGAAAAGTTGCCTCAAGTGAAGGCACTAAAACATTAAAATGCAGCAACAACCCGATGATGATGAATGTGGAACAGAAAACAAGTAAGAAGGCTCTGGTCGAGAAATCCCGACTAGACGATACCCTGAACCATATATGTAGTATGTGTATGTGTGTGTGTACGCTTATATTCCCTATCTCCGATGTTTCCCAACCGATTTCGATAAAAATTTCACAGATTATCATTATTTCGTCTAATGTTTCAAACTGCATCAAAAAGTTTTCCAAATTCAAGATTTTGTTGTTATCGATAACTTCAATGACCATATCTCCGATGTTTCACAATCGATTTCAATAAAAGTTTCATTATTTTGTCTAATGTTTCAAACTGCATCAAAAAGTTTTCAAAATTCAAGATTTTGTTGTTATCGATAACTTCCATGTTCCATATCTCCGGTGTTTCTTAACCGATTTCAATAAAATGTTCACAGTTTGTCATTATTGCGTCCAATGTTTCAAACTGCATCAAAAAGTTTTCCAAATTCAAGTTTTTGTTGTTATCGATAACATGTGTATATCGAAAACGGAAAGAGTTATCGAAATTTTGAAACAAACAAGCTTATGTCCCAAATCTGGAGTCTCTTGCTCTTATCTGACTGATGGCTATATCGACTCGGCTGTTGATGCTGATCGAGAATATATATACTTTATGGGGCTTCCCTCCGCCTGTTACATACTTCTCCACAAAACCATTATACCCTTTTTAGTCATTTCGAATGGGTTCAGGGTACAAAAAGTATATACTCGAGTGGAAGTGGAAAATAATTATATATACATATATATAGTTTGAGTGGCTTAAATGGCTTGCAGGTTCTTAAGAGTGCGCGTGAAATGGGGAAAGGCCTTTAACCTTGCGTGAGAAAGATGCAGTAAACATAAATAGGTTGCAGTTGCAGCATGCAGCATGCAGCATGCAGCATGCCTCTGGACCAACTACACATACTCGTGTAAATGATGTAAATTGATGTTTACAAGTACTTGAGTGCATTTATGAGTTCCAAGTAGTTTGAAACTTGAATTTTGGTCTCAATTAAGCTATTTCTGTACTAACTCCAGCTGGAACTTTAAGTTTTGACGCTTTACAACACTCACAAAATGGGAACTGTTTCGTTCGCTCGATCGTTCGTTCGAACAATCAGCAATCAACAAATTGACACACAGCGATATATATATACATCAGCATCAGCATTATAATTGTCAGAGCCAAAAGGCTCTTACCAATTAACAGACAACACTCGACGTCTTCTCTCGTCTTCTCTCTGGTTGCTGTTGCGTGCTAAATCTGTACCTCTGGCTATATATGCATCCAAATCTGGTTGGGCAAATGCAGATGCAGATATTGGAGCTGTGATGCAGAAACTTCTCGCTCAAGTTTAGACATGCATGTGTGGGCTCATTTACAACTCACTTTTGTATTTGGCTTGAATGCAGTTCAAGACTCTGCAGACTCCAGTCAGACTCGAGTCAGAGACGCCCACGCCTGAAAAACCCGAAGGGGTAGAGATTAACAAGCGTCGGCCTGCACCACCTCTTACTCCTACTCCTCTTACTCTTCCACCTCCTCTTACTCCTCCTCCTCCTCTTCCTACTCCACCTCCTCCTCCTCTTACTCCTCCTCCTACATTCCACATAAACCAAAAACGTAGCTCTCTGAAGTGTCGACATGAAGTCTGACAATTGCAAATGCCTTGAGGTTGCTTTTGCTGTTGTGGTTGCAACCAAAAAATGTGTGTGTAGCAAGTTATCTCTCGATCTGAATCGGCTTTGAGTTTGAGTTATGAAATCGCACTTCAAATAACAAGTTATTTGGAACGATTGCTTTGTTGGTTTGTTTCTTTGACTGGCTAAAGCGACCCACTGGCCGCATCTATGTAGCTCTGGCTATGTCAAGTTCATAGGCAAAATAAAAAGCTCTCTGAGTTGCAGCACTCTCACAAACACACACACACACACACACATCGAAACATCAAAGTTCGCTCGAAATTATTTTTATAAATTAGCAAAAAAAATAAGGGGACCGCCGCAAACTAAAGATGTGGAGATGCGAATGTAGCGAACGATGCAATTTTATGCGCAGACGCCTAAATTGAAAGCGTTGCGACAGCCAACGAGGCGTTCCACACACACTCACACGACGCAGCGGCACAGTTTGACAGCAACTGGCGAGAGAGAGAGAGAGCGATTAAACATGTGTATGTAAATACAAATCTCTAGGCAGCTAGGGTCATTAACATGCCCAGCCAGAAAGAATCCAAGCAGCAGCAGACAGCCAGCAAAAAAAACAAACCGAAGCGGGCTGGCGACAAAAGCCCTGTGGTGGTTATGTCAGGATGAGAAGAATGGGTGCCCCAAAGGGGAGCTGGAGGTGGAGGTGGAGCATCCATGAGAATGGGAAGTGAGAAGGAGCGCCTGTGTAAACACGAGAGTCGAGAGACCGAGACCGACAGAAGCGAATGCCAACTGTGGCAAAACTGGATGGAGTCTGTAATTGTGGGTGTCTGATCCGGCCAGAGAGGCGTGGCGGGGCGGGGCGGTGCGGTGGCATGCAAGAGAAGTTCAAGAGGACTTTTGTGCTGTACGTGATGTGGCGGCAATTTCTAGCTGCGGGTCAGAGTTTGGGGCAATCAACTTTAACATTTGCTCCTGCGGTTCTCGTTTACACTTATGCACAAAGAACACTCTCCACTTTGCAGCAGTTACAAGAAACCTAAAAAACCTTGAAATTTCCTTACCAATTACAGTGTTAGGTCAGAACATTCCGAACTCATAACTTCCCGAAGTCATAATCTTCCGAATTATCAACTCCCTCAAAACTCAACCGATTTTCAAATGGGATACCTTAAAAGTTATGGCTAAACATCTAAATTAATACTGCATTTCCAGTTTAAAAAATAATTTTCACTCGAAATTCATGAAAAAAATCAAAAAATCATCATAGATCAGAACTTTCCTAAGTCATAACTCCCTGAAAACTCAACCTATTTTCAAATGGGATACCTTAAAAGTCATGGCTAGACATCTAAATTAATACTGCATTTCCAGTTTAAAAAATAATTTTCACTCGAAATTCATGAAAAAATTAAAAAAAAATCATCATAGGTCAGAACTTTCCTAAGTCATAACTCCCTGAAAACTCAACCTATTTTCAAATGGGATACCTTAAAAGTCATGCTTAGACATCTTAATCAATACTGCATATTCAGTTTAAAAAATATTTTTCGCTCGAAATTCATGAAAAAATCTTCCCAAAAAAACAACTACAGAAATTTCCGAAGTCATATCTCCCTCAAAACTCAACCGATTTTCAAATGGGATACCTTAAAAGTCATGGCTAGACATCTTAATTAATACTGCATATCTAGTTTAAAAAATAATTTTCACTCGAAATTCATGAAAAAAATCAAAAAATCATCATAGGTTAGAACTTTCCGATGTCATAATTCCCTCAAAACTCAACCGATTTTCAAATGGGATACCTTAAAAGTCATGCTTAGACATCTAAATCAATACTGCATATTCAATTTAAATATTTTTCACTCGAAATTTATGAAAAAAATCTTCCCAAAAAATCAACTTCAGAAATTTCCGAAGTCATAACTTCCTCAAAACCCCACCGATTATCAATTACCTTATAAGTCATCGAAATTCATGATGAACAGAACTTTATCTGATGCCTTTACGGAAAGATTATAATTGTTGTATATAATTAAAATATAATATTTCAGTTCTGCGTAATTAATCATTACATTAATCAATGTCTACCATTTGATTTTGAATTTATTTATTTATTTTTATGCTGCTTTACTGATTGTCATATATCTTCCATCTCTTTCAGGTAATTAAACGGATATCTTTCAACAATTTCGCGGAATAATACGAAAAAAAAACCAAATGTGGGATGTCTAAAATAAATACGGCTCATTTATTTGAAATACGAAGAACGCGCTAAAAACGTTGCCAAATGGTAAACAAAGGGGCCAACAAATCCGAGTTAAAAGCAAAACCCATAGAAAAACCTTTTATTTATATTTTGTTTCGCCTTTGTTTGCACAAATTGCCAAAGGGAAACGAGGAAAAGAATTTGCTTGAATATATATATTTTGTTTTTTGTTTAGCTCGAGTGAAACATGAGACCGCACTTTATGATGTTCAATTTGTTAATGTCTATATAGAACGCTCACTATTCAGCTATTACTGTCCGAGGTTCGAGCCAAGTTAATGACCTCTCGCATAAAGGGCTTAGAATAGTAAAGTATCTGTCCTACTGCTTAAACTCCGGCTGTTTCGACACCTTCTAAGACCCCAAAAACATTTCCTGTTCGGGGTAATATGGCACAGACACGCAATAGTTTTTTGGTGAATGACTTTTTCATTGAGAGGAGCGGTTATTAGCTTGATTAGCTCAGGTGATAAACTCGACTTTCACTAACCCAACCAACATAATGCCAGCTATTAACTGTTCGTCTATATAATCTAGTTTATGGTTAATTGGTAATAGCTGAACAAATGTGTTGCTTCGCATATATATTCCACATTTTGTTATAATGACATGATTAGGCTCAGGTGAGAAGTTCTCTCTTTTTCCCCGCCTTTAGTTTCAATTAGCATTCGGCTGCAAAAGAGAAGTTTTCCACGGAAGAGTTGACAGGCAAACAGCAGCGCCGAAGGTTCTTCTTTCCACTGATTTGTTGTGTGTCCAGAATTAGCATTTTGCTTCGAGAACGAGAAGGCGAGAGAGAGAGAGAGAGAGAGGGACCAGCATTTATTTACTATTTGTACAGTTCACGCTTGGCTGGTCTTGCCGTGGTCCAAATGGGCTTCTAATGGCTTCTTAAAGTGACCAAAATGAACTCGTTTGGCTCGTGTCTCCCTCTTGTATTCACAGCTAAGTGCTGTCAATTAGCAAACGTGAAGTTATTTTCGAGGCAACTCCAAAGCAGCGTGTGGTAAGTGCCCCTTAAGCTTATTGATGAGCTGGGCCAACTAATTTATTGCCACAATTAATTGAAAGTTCTATAAATAATCTGAAAATTATAAATCCTTTTGTCTATGGAATATTTATAGCTTTTTTCAGTTTATATTTGCTAAAGCACGTTTAACTTTCATTGAAACCAGTTGCGAATCTTAACCAAGCTTATGGCAACACTGTGAACTACTTTTTATGCTTTTCATATGCATAAACGATCGTCTGTTTATGATTTTTTTATCAGGCGACATTTCAATAGCCATCTTTTCATTTCTTTTGTCGCGTAGTTTGGCATTTTTGGCACTAATTTGACAAGGTCGTTTGTCTGTCTGAAATCACGTAGACGTCTCACGCGTCTCCAATTCATTTGTAGCTTAAATTATTATATTTTCGTGCTATTAATTAAGCTCTGCTCTCTCTTCTCCTCCGTCTGTGATGTGTGTGGATTTGCATTTAAAGAAATATTTATTTGCATAAACAATTTGACGAGTCATAGTCTTCGGACATAGGTGCGAAATAGTTGCTGAGAAATCTAATCATTTAATTTAGTGGGTCACTCTGACCAAAGCTCGCTGACCCCAAATAAATTTGTGTGTGGTCACACTGACAGCATCGCAACGGATTTCCTCTTAGAAAGGTAGCAGTGGGAGCGTCTCTCTTTCTTGAGTCTCTTTTCAAATTGAAATTGATTGTTGAATTCAGTTCGTGACTGGCAAAGAGGCAGACAATTAACCCCGGTAAGCCCAGGATACAATACCTGTGACCCACCTGCCGCACCACCACCATCGAAACCACTTCACTTTGAACTCTTGCTGGTTACGTAAACGCGAGGAGTCAAAGAGTCGCCAGGCTACTTTAATTAACGAGCTGCACTAAGGCGATAAGCCTGCGAAGACACAGCTAATTAAATCATAAACTATTCAGGCAGATGGCCTCCTCTAAAATGGCTAAATAATACTTTAATAAATGAGCGCACATTTCTGAACAATGTTGTAACCCTTTCCCTAACGGAAACTCCAGCAAAAAAGAGTTGTACAAGGTGTTGACCCACTCCAGCTTCAATGTGCAACTAACAATGCAGAGTGAAGTGATACAGGCAACACTTGCCTAGTTAATCAACAAACAAGTAAGGCTCTAGTAGAGAAATACCGACTAGACGATACACTGAACCCTATATTTAACTTCAATACTCAATATCTCCGGTGTTTCTCAACCGATTTCGATAAAAATTTCACAGATTGTCATTATTTTGTCTAATGTTTCAAACTGCGTCTCAAAGTTTTCCAAATTCAAGTTTTTGTTGTTATCGATCACATGTGTATATCGGAAACGGGAAGAGTTATCGAAATTTTGAAACAAACTTGTACTGCCTAGGGAATAGGTGAACTTATGGTCCAAATCTTGAGACTCTAGCTCCTATAGTCTCTGACTGATGGCTATATCGACTCGGCTGTTGATGCTGATCAAGAATATATATACTTTATGGGGTCGGAGATGTTTCCTTCTGCCTGTTACATACTTTTTTACAAAACCAATATACCCTTTTCAACCCCAGTCCCGTGCTTCTAGCTAAAACTGGTACCTGGTGCCGTAAATCCGAGTCTGTCGGGACTGAAATAGGGAGGCTAACCGAGTCCTATAGTCGGTACCACGGGTTGAGTTAGCCCTCCAAGGCTGCTCATTGAGGTAGGTCCCCTTGTGGGAGTATCGTGGTGGTTGTGTTTTCGCTGGTAGTTCCAACCCTCACCAATTGGGTTGGTGTACACCCGACAAGTGTACATCATAAAACTGGTACCTTAACAGGGGCGTTAGTTTTGGCGCTTAATCCAAACTCGCTGTGCTATATCCTCGGATATATGAGCACCGTGGCTGTAATCCTTCATATGGAAAACGTCACGTTAAATAAGCCCTATAGAGATATAGTTCGCATACCCTTTTCAACAATTTTCCATGGGTTCAGGGTATAAAAAGCCTCTAGGCTATGAAATCTGTTTATGCAATTTTAGAGCTTAGCTAGTTTAGGGTAGTTTGGCTATGAGTACAACTTGTTATGTTGATCTCTCGCCGCGGATTATGCGTTGCCATCGACATGGACATCGCTGTGGTCATGAATATGGTCATAAATAAATACATACATGCCATGTATACAACGTTCGCTTTTGGTGGAGCAACTGTTGGCATTTCCATTGCAAATGATGCCCATAAATATGCCTAGGCTGAAGGTAACAGTGCGAGGGGAGGAAGTACGAAGTATACATCTAACGTTTGTCATAACTGTGATTATAATGTGATTTTGATGTCCAACTGCTGCTTAGATCGTGGTGTTCGCTTGGGAAAATTTGTTGTACTTGAAACCATTTAGTAGTGTTTAATAAAATTATTAAACGAGCTCGCCTCTATGCCACTTAATCTGCCGCCCAGTATGCCTCGCTGCTAGTCTCATTTGCATGCCTCAAGTGTCTTCTAATAAAGCCGGAGTGCAGCCGATCCGATCGTATGGAATACGGGAATGGATGGATGGATGGATAGAATGATGGCTCTGGCGGTTTTTCGTTTAATTAGTGACTCGCAAGCTGTGGAAAAGCGCTTGCCACTTCTTCTTCTTGCTTCACTGTTGCTGCAGCGTGTGATGAACATTTCCGCTGAAGTTTTTCATCTAACTAGCTGTTGTTGTTGCCTGCAATCAAAATTAATTAAGGCACACACACACACACACACACACACACAGAGAGAAACTTCAACCTGCCAAGGCATTTTATTTTGCATACTCAACTCCCCCCTCTCTCTCATTTTTACCGCATGCTGCTGCAAGTGCATCTTGCTGCTGTTGCTGCTGTTGCACCTGCAAGTGCAACACAACAACTGCATCATCACACTAGTAGGGGGCCTGCCACCAGCTGTTGCTGCAACACGAGTAGTTGCTCAAGCCTCGCATAATTAAAAGTGGAGAAAACACAGTTTAAACAGTGAGCGCCAGTCAGTCAGTCAGTCAGTCAGTCAGTTTGTCAGTAATTGGCTCGATCTCTCAACTCCAAGAGTCAGCTTTCAACTTCAGTTTCCATCCAACCGAATACAAGGACGATGTGTCATCCTGTGGCTTAACTGATTGACCATTTCGTGTTCAGTTTACTGATAATTGCTGCAACATTCAAGTGTTTGAGGCATAGCTCTTGTTTGGCTTAGAAAAGCAGAATGTAAGCTCCAACTCTACCCTTTGAAATCAAGACGTGTTGTTTGGCTATTGAGTGATTGATCACACACACACACAGACACACAGCATTAGTGTGTGTTGAATCGAAATTGCTGTGAAAATGTTTCACAAAACGATGTCAGCCGAAGCAGAACTTTCCCAGGCTGCTGAAACAGCTGAAAGATGCAAGTGGAGAGCGAGATAGAATAGCATAATGCAAAGTGAAATGCATAATGAGCATAATGTGCACGAAGCCCGATTATAATGATAATGATAATGTATGCTAGCTACACCTGAGCATGAGCATGAAGTTGACAAAGTGTGGAGAGAGGTGAGTGAAATTTGAGAAATGTGCAGAATAATTAAATGCAAAGCTTCAAGCGCGACAGTTAAAGTCTTCGAAAGAGATTCCCGAGATAGATAATGCATAATTGTGCAAGACAAAAGGAAATGCAGCAACAAGAATCGAGTGAAAAGTGTACAGAGTAGCATGCAAAATATGAGAAGTAGAAGAAGAAGTTGAAAGAATCTAAGCGTTTGCATGCCACAATGTAAAACGGCATCCAAATTAATGACTGAGTTTCACATGGCCAAGAAGACAGCAGCAGCAGACAATTGGCCATGAAGTGTTCATGTGTGTGTGAAAGCGGAGGAGAAGCAGCTACAATTGCAGATAGCTACAATAATAGTACAAGATACAAGTGGCCAGATACAAAATAGAACAAGAGCAACAATAACAATAACACCAGCAAACGAACCAGAAGCAGAAGCAGAAGCGTAATGAATGCGTGTAGGAAGCGAAAAAACACACACAACAAACAACCAGACAAGACGAAACGAAACGAGACGAACAAGTGACAGAATGGCGCTTCAATTTACTCGCTACAGATGCATGCCCCAAAAATTGGTCACGAAGCGAGTCTTCACGGCAAAAGATGCCCAGCTGGGAGTGCTTAGAAAGAGAAGCGTTCAGTTGAGGAACAAGTAAGAAGGCTCTAGTCGAGAAATCCCAACTAGATTATACCCTGAACCTCATACTTTAAGCGTACAGTCACTGCTTGCAAGTATGTGTGTTCCATATCTCCATGCTCCATATCTCCGTTGTTCCCAAACGATTTCGATACAAATCTTTACAGGTTGTCATTATTTCGTCTCATCTTACAAACCGCATCAAAAAGATTTCTGAATTTAAGATTTTGTTGTTATCGATCACATGTGTATATCGGAAACGGGAAGAGTTATCGAAATTTTGAAACAAACTTGTGCTGCCTAGGGATTAAGCGAGCTTATGTACCAAATCTGGAGTCTCTAGCTCTTATAGTCTCTGAGATACTTTATGGAGTTGGAGATGATTCCTTCTGCCTGTTACATACTTTTGCACAAAACCTTTATACCCTTTTTTCAATGGGTTCAGGGTATAAAAAGTTCGACAACTCTCAGTAGTAGTACTTATGCTAATGAGCTGAGTTTCCTTAGATCGATAGGGAATGCAATTACAGCAAAGCGATTGAATCGATGAGATGAGAAAGATACAAAAGTACAACGGCCATTATGACCCTTTAAGACATTAAGTACATCTGTAACTTGGCCAATTTCGAAGTAAACCTCACGTAATTAGCGCATGTAAACATTTTAAACTTGTAATCGGTTTATATAGAATATATCTGCAAGCAAGCCAAAGTGCCAAGAACGTTAGTAAGAAGTGTGCTAAAGTTTACGGAATACTTTAAACACAGTTTGGCAGTTGAAACAGATTTGGCATAACTGGCAGCAACGAGGCCGTTCTCTGGATCTTCTGTGTATGTGTATGTGTGTGGGTGTGTGCCACCTTCTTTGTTTGCTTGGAGCACACTGTGAATATGTGTGCCGTAAAACAGTATTTGGGTTAGTGATTGCTCAAAAATTTATGAAACATACAGCCGGAGCCCGGAGTCAAGAAAAGGGAGAATAGATTGCACAAAAGTTGACTACCTGGCCTCACCTGGCCATAGGGAGCAGTTTTGAATAGCGGCGCTGAACTCTGCAAGTTATTTAAAGTGGGTTACGTTTTAATTGTCCGTTGTGCCTGGCAGGCTCTTTAACCTAACCAAACCAATAAAACTTGTCGGCAAAATGTATTATTTATGGGCCGAGTCTATTCATCTTGGTTCTTGCTGATTGCTAGCTGCCTGCTGCCAGTCCACCCACTCGATGTTTCTAATTTAACAGAATATGGTAAGGCCAAGTGGCCAACTGGCCAACTGGCCAACTGCTGGCTTTCTCGTTGCGGCGAAGACAGTGGGCGAAAGTGGTGCAAGTCAACACGTTTGTCATTGTTTCAACTGCATTTCTAATTCAATCTACATTTATGAATGTAATTAGCCAACTCCAGTGAAAAGGCAAACTTAACTTTAGTTAATTGCAGTTTCCGTAGCTTTATCTTACCGCAACTTTAACTGCTTTGTACATCCAATTCTTAGTTCGTTTATAACCTAACTTTAGTTAATTGCAGTTTCCGTACGTGCAGCATTAGCTTTATCTTTCCGCAACTTTAACTTCTTTGCACATCCAATTCTTAGTTCGTTTATAACCTCAAATTGTGCTCAAACTGTGATTCCCACAATTACAATCAAAATGGATATTCATTTCGCTCACGATATATTGAACAATTACAATTTGCTAAAAGGCCGCCTCGGCGGCTATCGATGGACACTGAGAGATATGGCACACGAAATGCATCCAATTAAATGGCAAAGACACTTGCCACAAAAAACGTTGGGCAAATATGAAACCTAAAGAGCTAGCAACTTGCAACAACGAAGCGGCGAACCGTTAGCCAAGGCGATGATATGCAAAAGATATCAGAAAGAGAGGTGGAGAAAGGGTAGAGGGAATGGGTAGTAGTTGTTGGTGCTTCGTGTCGCGGTTGCAAGAGCAGCACATGTGGCACACACAGCAAACCAAGGCGGGTGCTAGTGGCGAGGGAGGTGTTTCGGTGGCAGAGGCGGTATGGCACTTCGCAGTAGGGAGAGAGAGAGAGTCAGAGAAAGAGGGAGACAAAAAGACAGATAAGTCGCGCTGTCACGTGGGAAATTTTTCAAGTTCAAAGCAATTTTCCAAAGAAGAGACAACTGTAAACGCGACAATAACAGCCAGAAAATAAAGAATAAAAAGCACTAGGAGAGGGAGGAAGAGTAAGAGGCACTAGGAGGAGGGAGGAAGAGGCACAAGGGGCACAAAATACAACAAAGCGTGCACTCACGTGAGGCTGATATTAATCGGCTTTGGAATCGTGAGGCAACCCAATGTCGAGGAGAGGCAGACACAAATACCAACAAAGACAGAGAGACAGACTGACGAATTGACGAACTGACTAACGGACAAACTGACGAGACAGCAAAGCAAATACTTGAAGCCAATTCTAAGACTTGGATGCCTTCTTTTTTAACGGAAGCGCAACGGGCAAACAGGTTGACAACAACAACAACTGCAATGAGGAAAAGAATGAGGAAAACAATTGCAACAGTTGCAAGTTGGCATAGAGATGCAACAATCGATTGACTCGTGTCACGCGCTGCGTGAGTTTCTCCTAAAGGATGTATTCAAAGCAATCCATTATTGAACTTATGTACTATAGATCAATCTTTCATCCATCTCAACTCTCTCTACTGCTTGCAACAGTTGCAACAGGCATAGAGATGCAACAATCGATTGACTCGTGTCACGCGCTGCGTGAGTTTCGTAAAGGATCTCCTAAAGGATGCATTCAAACCAATCCCTTATTGAACTTATATACAGATGAATCTTTTCATGAGGCATGCAACTCACGAGACCATCTCAACTCTCTCTACTACTTGCAACAGTTTCAACAGGCATATAGATGCAATAATCGATTGAGCCGTAAAGGATCTCTTAAAGGATCAATCCATTATTGAGCTTATATACTATAGATCAATCTTTCCATCGCTTTGAGGCATGCAACTCACGAGACCATCTCAACTCTCTCCACTGCTCGCCAGCTATCCATCTTAGAGCTGCTCATCACTCTCGCTGTTGGTTGATTGCCTGTCTTGGTTGCTCCTGTTGCAACCTCATCTTACACTTCACATCTCTTGCCCCCACTCGTTCCACTCGTTCGTCCATCCTTTTGCTGTGCCCCGCCCTTGCGATTGCCTGGCTACTGTTTAATGGCCACCCCAGCGGGCCAGCTGATGTGTGGCATATCGCAACGCAGTTAGAATTAATTGACGTTAATAATGTACCGATATCAAGATTTATGCCCAAGATGCTTCATCAGCCTACCAGATACGTAGCTTCTGTATACCGTATTCACTACTCAGTATTCAGTATTCTATTCTATTATATTTGTTGGGCCCCTCCGTTGACTTGTCGACAGGTTTTTGCGAATTCTCAGCTTGAGGTTGGGCTGAGTTCTGCTGCGTTGGTCCATTGCAACGGTTCTTCGTAGCCAAAGGCCCCAAGCAACAGAAGCCCCATCAATTTTTACAGCTGCTTCTTTCGTGTCAGCATATTTTGCATTTACCATTTCCCCCCTTTGCGTATATATTGACAACGATAATCGTCAGTTGACAATTTGTCGAACGGTCTGCTCATAATTTAGCTGCTTGCTCATAAACATCGGAGAGTCGCTGGATGACTAGCCAGGGAGGAAGGGAGCAAAGCGGAATCTTCATCATTTTTATGACCCTCAACGTATCAAGCACAGAAGTGACAAGTGCTATTAAGAAATCAGAATTTATGTCCGATCGTTAGTAATCGTTGGCTAAAGAACTGTTCTATCGAACTGATTGATGGGATCTACAGAATTTTAATAACTTTGCAAAAGCTAACGATTATTGTTGGAGCAGTTTAATTAGCCAACCTAAAGTCAAATATCTGGCTGCTTTAGGCCTGGCTCTGACTGCCCATAAGTCAGTCTGGTTCGTGACATTTCAATGGTTCGTACCTTGGAGCTAGTCTTAAACATTTTGGACCACAAACCATCACAAAAAGGCAACACTTGAGGGCCTAATAGAATCTCGGAAACTGCGTGTACTCGGCGAGATTTCATTTCCATTCTGTTGGGCAGGGTTGAGCACGTTTTAAATCATAAAAAAGAAGTTTACGACAGCACAAAAACTAGCAATAAGAACAAGCACAGAAAGAACTGAAGAATAGCACACACACACCTTAATGTGTCAAGAAAAGGGAAGGGTTGGGATGGATGTGCCAAGAGGGGAGTGTAATTAAAAAGAACTTAGCACGAGCGTTAACAACACAACGACACAAAGCTGCCACAGTGGCAACACGGTGTTTGTGGCAGGTTCCGTCACAAATGTCAAGTTCAGGGTTATGGGTAAAAACGACACAAAGCCAACAACAACCAGGTAATGTCCACTACCTAGGCTAGGGAGGGTTGAACGGGTGAGAGGAATACATGAGTCCAACTCAAAGAAAAACCAAAAGAAAAACTACAAGAACAAGAACAATGAAACGCGTAATTAATTCGACGCACTGCATCTTAATCTCAGCCACGCCCCACTCTTCCTCGCCTCTTTCCCGTTCTCATTCTCGTTCACCCGCTAACTTGTCACTGACAGCTGGTGAGAATCGTTTGCTAGAAACTTTAAGTTGATTTAATGAGTTTCGTTTTATTGTTCTTCTTGTGGCAAAAAGCGATTCAATTTTCATTATGTAAACAGTTCAATGAGCCGCACGGGGAGCCAAGGGGAGCAAGCCACACTGAAACCAATTAAAAACCAATTAGGCACATGATTTGACGATTGGCAAGGCAAGACAATAAAAGACAAGACAAAACCACGGCAGGTCCACGAGTTCTTCAAGTGTTTTCGCGCGAAATTCGTGAATAAAGCAGTCGAACCATAAATTGGTAACAGAAGTTGGTTAGAACTATAAAACTCTTCCATCAAAAACCTAACATATAGCCAATTTATGTGAAAGAGTTAATATTGGATTAAGTTTATTTTAAAAGCTGACTTTTTATACCTTGAACCTATTGAAAATGGGCACAAAGGGTATAATGGGTTTGTGGAAGAGTATGTAACAGGCAGAAGGAAGCAACTCCGACCCCATAAAGTATATATATTCTTGATCAGCCGAGTCGATATAGCCATGTTCGTCTGTCCATCCGTCCGTATGTATGAAAGCATCGATCTCAAAGACTATAAGAGATAGAGACTCCAGATTTGGAACATAAGCTCGCCAAATCCCTAGGAAGTACAAGTTTGTTTCAAAACTTCGATAACTCTTCCCGTTTCCGATATACACATGTGATCGATAACAACAAAATCTTCAATATCGAAAACTTTATGATGCAGTTTGAAACATACACGAAATAATGATAATCTGTGAAATTTTTAACCAAATCGGATGGGAAACATCGGAGATATGGAGCATTGTACGCGTTAAGTATAGGGTTCAGAGTATCGTCTAGTCGTGATTTCTCGACTAGACCCTTCTTACTTGTTGTAACTTGACCAGCTGTGCGTAGTCGAATTCGTTTATAATAACCATAATTGTGTGAGAGGATCTTTGTGGATTGAAGTCGTCTTTACCGTTTCGGTCACACAGAGCTATATACGATGCCATATATGGAGGAGATGATGTAGAAACATAAGAGGCTTAACTTGAGCCCAAAGAAAAATGCAAAACTGCGTAATCAAAATGCATGTAATTTGAGTTTAATGAGTGTCAAAGTTATTAAAAATCATTTGCTGGCCATTTTATGGCTAGCCATGAGCTGCGCGACTCGAGAGTGGCTAACAGCCGCAGACGGCCGTTAAAGGCAACGTTTAGAGCCAACCCGTTTTTGGCAGTCATTGCAGCCTAATTACAACCACTCTGTATCTATGTGTGTGTGTGACAAATGGCTCTGAATTAGCATCCATGTATGTGATTGAGGCTGTAACTGGCAGACGATGAAGATTTACATAACATAACCGAAAACACGATCCGAAAATTGAGTGATTATGGAACATACGATATACGATATACGTAAATGCAAATGCAAAGCTCAGAGATCTTTGGGGCCAATCGACAAGAGGCCTAACGTGGCTCAAACGTGGCACTGAGCGAGGTCTCCTTCTATAAAGTTGTTTGGTGTCAAAGACAGCAACAACAACAACAACAACAACAAACACCAGCAACAGCAACAACAACAACCACAACAACAAACAACAGCAACAACAACAGTGCTGATTACAAACTGACAACGCTAGTCTGCGACTATAAATATGAAAAACAAATGCTGGATCAAACATCAAGTCGAACTATAAATACACTGAAAGACTACTAATCAGCATTTGTAATGTCTTAATAACATTTCCAACAACTTCTAACAAACTTGCTGCTTATTGCTTGAACAATATTGGAACATTTACTCCAGAATTCAGTTCTTTTAATGATTGATTTTCATGAATTTTGTAAGTGTGCAAAATAGGTGTTATACCCTGACTCTAAGGGGAAGCCTGAATGCCTCAATTGACTTCAAGTAAAGACATTTTCTGTTTTTATACCCTGAACCCATTGAAAATGGGTAAAAAGGGTATACTGGTTTTGTGCAAAAGTATGTAGCATGCAGAAGGAAGCATCTCCGATAACATAAAGTATATATATACTTGATCAGCATCAACAGCCGAGTCGATATGTCAGAGACTCTAAGAGCTAGAGACTCCAGATTTGGAGCATAAGCTCGCCTAATTCGTAGGCAGTACAAGTTTGTTTTAAATTTTCGATAACTCTTCCCGTTTCCGATATACACATGTGATCGATAACAACAAAATCTTGAATTCAGAAATGTTTGTGATGCAGTTTGAAACATTAAACGAAATAATGACAATCTGTAAACATTTTATTAAAATCAGTTGAAAAACACCCGAGATAGGGAACAGTGTATTCAAGTCTACACTATACGCGTACACACACGCACACTCACACATACTTGTGTACAAGCAGTGACTGTACGTGTAAATTATAGTGTTCAGGGTATGGTCTAGTCGGGATTTTTCGACTAGAGCCTTCTTACTTGTTTCTGCTGGCGCGCGAAAATTTGTTGGCATGCAATTTTCTATGGGGCTGTGTGGGCGTTCTTCTATGTCTCCAACTTAATATGTATGTGTGTGCCTGTGTGTATGTGTGTGTGTGCTTATAGCCACCCACAGCTCGCTACGCAGCAATACAGCAAACATGTTATGCTCTTTTTTGTGAGGGATAGAGTTGAGGAAGGGAGTTCAGGCTGTCTGTACATTGATTTGCTTTTTTTCCCTTCTTGCTCACATGGCGTATGATTGATGGCCCTGCAGCAATAGTGGGGTGGAGGAGTGAAAAAACCAGACGCAAAAATATGAAATTAGCCTTGTTGAAGTTGGTTGTTGTTGTTGTTCAAATAAATTACATTTATCGAGAAAATTGGCAGGAAAAAATATTTGCACGTTAAATAGAAATGAAGTAAGAGCAATAACTTGAGTTTATATCATCAGTCTTGGCTCTTTCTTTCGCTCTTTGCAGCCGTTTCTTGCCTTTACGATGTTGATGATGATGTGCATCACAGTTTGAGCAGCGCTGCCTTTGATGGGCGCGGGGTAAGTTAAGCAGCGGGGAACATAAGACATCGTGTTTCGTGTTTGCTTATACAAATATTTTGTTTGCATTTAAATGGCTTTTGATTTCATTTATTAAACATTACTTCTGCGAATGAGTGTGCGAGTGTGTGTGCGAGTGTGTGTGTGCTTGTGCTTGTTAGCTGTCCGACTGACTTAGTGTGTTTTGTTACCTGAGCTGCATTGGCAAACCGGTCTCGCTGAACCTCTCCATTTGCATAGAGTTTTGTTCTTTTTTAATCGGCTTTTTAATTTATTTCCATTGATTGCAGCATTCGGGCTCCGACTTATGAGCAATACTACACAGGCCATAAACAAACGTATATGTATATATATCTCTGACTTAATGGCGCGATTTGTGTGCAGTGACGTAATTCGGCTGCTCAAAATTAGCTAGAAATTTGTGTGCGTCGACCATAAAAGTCTCATTTAAAGTTGTGCAATCGAATTTGTTTATTTACTCCAGTTTTGGGGAAGTTGTGGATACTTTTAGATAGAACTCTTTGCCTTTGATTTATCTGGAAACAGCAACACAACAATTGCAACAGTTTCAATCAAATCGAGTCAGAGGAGAAGAACGAGAAAAGTTTATCTACAGAACAGGAAGTTGAATGTGGTTTTAGCTTGGATTGGTTTTCGTTTTGTTTTTATACCCTGAACCCATTGCAAATGGGTAATAAGGGTATAATGGTTTTGTGCAAAAGTATGTAACAGGCAGAAGGAAGCATCTTCGACACCATAAAGTATATATATACTTGATCAGTCGAGTCGATATAGTCATGAATGTATGTATGAACGCGTCGATCTCAGAGACTATAAGAGCAGAGACTCCAGATTTGGTACATAAGCTCACCCAATCCCTACGTAGTACGAGTTTATTTCAAAATTTCGATAACTCTTTCCGTTTCCGATATACACATGTGATCGATAACAACAAAATCTTGAATTCAGCAATCTTTATGATGCAGTTTGAAACATTAGACGAAATAATGAGAATCTGTGAAAATTGTATTGAAATCGGTTGGGCAACATTGGAGCTATGGAACATTGAAGTTAAGTATAGTATGCACTATACGCGTACACACATACACATACACATACTACATATATGGTTCAGGGTATCGTCTAGTCGCGATTTCTCAACTAAACCCTTCTTGTTCTTTTTTTATCGTAATTTGCCGTGGTTCCTGAACTGTATTCAATTCAGTAAGCAAGCATTCAGGCATTCCCCAGCTCCAGCTAGACAAAGGAAAGAACCTTCGAGTATTCCCGTCACGGGAATATAAAAGGGTTAAGGGGGTTACGTATGTGTGTGTGTCTGGCCGCATGGGTCAAAGTTAATTTTCTTATTATATTAGCTTTACAATCTTCGCTTCGCTTCTCCTTTCAGTGCCTTGGCAGTTTGTTTGGCATATAATGATGCCACTTGATTGAAAATGAACGTGACTGGAAAACAAGTTTTCGGTTTCCTTTTATCTTGTTTTTATCCCCCCAACAACACACAAAAAAGAAGAAGTTATTTGCTGTTCGTTCTCCACTTCGAATGAAAACACAAAAATAGTGAAATAAATTAGCCAAGAAACTTTGACATTGCCATCAACTTGAGCGATATGTTTTTTCTTCAGAGCTTCACAATTTTACACTGCAATAACATACAACATGCAAACAGACATCAATTTGCCTTCTTCTTCTTTGAGTTAGTTCAAACTTACAAGTCTTAAATCTATTTATAATCATTGAATTAAATTGAGACAGAGGCAGCCTCGTGGAATTCCATTCCAGATTTCTCGACTCGCAAGAACGCCTCAAGTCAGGACTTAGCATCATGTTTTCTAACCGAATTATGTGCGCATTTCCGTTTCCGGTACACGCCACACTGCACCAAGAAGCAGCAAACAAAATGGCGATTCGCACAGTGGTACAATAATCTCTCAAAGTTCGCAGTTTGCCCATTTGCATTCCACTGTGGCCCAAGAAAAATAGCTGCGTATTTATTAAGTTGCTTGTGAGTGAAGCTGGTGGGCGGCTGGGCGGAGAGGGTGTGGCTGCCTCCGACTAGATTGGTAGCTGCAACGACACACACACACACACACTCACACACACAACGAACTACCAACCCACCCACTAGAAACTGCAGCTGCCTCAGATTAAGCACGACCATTAAATTGACAAAAGTAATTTGCTTTAAAGCTCTCCTGGTACGCAATTTAAAATATGCATGACTGCCAACTACGAGTATGTATATTCGTTTACGTATTCGCTTTATTTTTCGAGTGCTGCAACACTGCATAAGTGACATTTAGTTGCACATTCGAGCCGAGCACTGACCCACAAATCACAGCGCAACCCCTTGGGGCACGTCAACTCAGTCAAGGAACTAATTTCTAAACGCAAAACCGCATTCGATGTGCCACATTTAAAGCATCATTTTATGCAGCTAAACGTTGCTCTAACTTTTTGTGGGTCATTAGGCTACACTGCAGCCCCACTTGGAATATTCTGCATACCCTTGAGTCGTCTCTTCTCTTTTCCATCACTTTTTTATACCCTTAAACCATTGAAAATGGGTAAGAAGGGTATAATGGTTTAGGCAGCACAAGTTTGTTTCAAATTTTCGATAACTCTTTCCGTTTCCGATATACACATGTGATCGATAACAAAAAAATCGTGAATATCGAAAACTTTTAGAAGTGCTTGGAAACATTAGACGATATAATGAGAATCTGTGAAAATTTTATTGAAATCGCTTGAGAAACCCCGGAGATATGGAACATTGAAGTTAAGTCAAGTATGCAGTATACGTATACACTCACACATACTTGCAAGCGGTAACTGTACGCCTACGTAGGGTTCAGGGTATGGTCTAGTCGGGAAGCCTTCTTAGTTGTTTTTTTTTTTGGCACTTTTTCGACGAGTGTCAGAAAGTGTCGCAACTACTTAAGCTCAAACTGCAAAACCGAGACGGAGACGGAGACCAAGTATCTGAAGAACTCGTGTGCATAAAGGATGCTGGGGCTTGTATGCTGAATGTTTTACAAGCTGCCTGCTTGCTGATTTCTGTTGAGTTTAATTACAATGTTGCCAAACTCTTGGACTGAAAGGTCAGATTAGATGTATGAAAAGCGAGAAGGAAAATGAAAAGCGAAAAGTAAATATACTTTTCGGTTAGTGTACTCTTAATCCACAGGTATAGAAACTTAGCTCCGCTTTCAGCAATATACAAGGATTATGGCATCTAATTCCGGATAAAAGAAGAAAAATCATTCTGTATGCGAGGGAATAGCCAATAACTGTCAGCTGAGTGGGATTGAGGGCGAGGGCGTGAATTGATGTTGGATCCAAGCATTGTTACTTTGACAGCACACACACAGAATAACACACACTAACACATACTATCTGACAGCTGTCAGGTACATGCGAAACAATTGGGGCGACATGACATAGTTGGTGGAAAGGGTAAAAAACATAAATTTTGATTTGCCAGCAACATCAACAACATTCAGCTCTAAGGTCAAGCATAATTTTTCAATAAACACAGAGAGAAAGGGGTGTGCACAACCCCAAATGAATAAACGCTTTTAAGTGAAAAATCGCAGCACTTAGTTTGGCCTGCAAATTGCCTTAAACTGTTTGTTGTTGCAGTTTCGCACCATAATTGTAAAAATTGAGTTGTTGCTTAACTGTTAGTTATAGTTAATAGTCATGTGGCAGGTTAGGGTAGAGGAGAGTGGCAGAGAGTGGGAGAGCCAAACAAATGCCAGGCTTAACAACTTTTTCAATTAAAAAAGAATTGGCCATAAAAACTATTCCACCAAAAAAAAAAAAAGAAAAACTTTTGTGTCCGACTGAAAAGAATTCGTGTTGAAAATTCAATTAAAACACACACAAAACTATTTCTTTTGCTTCTTCTTCTTCGTCGGCGTCACACCTGATATATGGGTGTATAAAGATAATGCCATTGGATAGCTATTGTGATAGCAATTTTTAATTAAGTTGAATGACTTGAGGTGTCCACGTGGCGTATGCGTAATTAAACTGTCCACCATACATTTTGTTATCAGTTTAACAGCGAGTTACCCTTCTTAAAGTATGCCACATCAATTGGCCACGTTTCGAACGTGCTTATCACCCGAAAAATTGTTGAGTCGTCGTCGTCGTTGAGCTTTTATGTTGATTATTTTTGGCTTGGTCTTTTTTTTATACCCTAAAACCCATTGGAATTGGGTAAAAAGGGTATAATTGTTTTGTGTAAAAGTACGTAAAAGTACATAAAAGTAAGAAGGAAGCATCTCCGACCCCATAAAGTATATATATTCTTGATCAGCCGAGTCGATATAGCCATCTCTGTCCGATCTCAGAGACTATAAGAGCTAGAGACTCCAGATTTGGAACATAAGCTCACCTAATCCCTAGGCATTACAAGCTTGTACTCAAATTTTCGATAACTCTTCCCGTTTCCGATATACACATGTGATCGATAACAACAAAATCTTGAATTCACAAATTATTTTGATGCAGTTTGAAACATTAGACGAAATAATGATAATCTGTGAAAATTTGATTGAAATCGGTTAGGAAACACTGGAGATATAGAACATTGAAGTTAAGTCAAGTACAACACATACTTGCAAGCACTGTACGCTTAAAGTATGAGGTTCAGGGTATCGTCTAGTCGGTATCTTACTTCTTTGGGGTTTGATTGACAGGTGGGTGGCGAAGGTTGAATGGAATTCACTTGTCCAAATAAATATATATGTGGTTGCATTCATATAATTTATATGTATTTTGGTTAAGTGTTTTCAGTTTCCTGACCGTGACATCTTTTTTGTTGTTGTTGCTCTTTTGAGGGCACTGAACTAAGTCAAGTTTGGGGCTTATGTTTGTTTGCATTTCCCTTAAAACTCGGCTCACTTTCTACTGCTGTTTCGAATGGTGAATGGTTGGTGTAAACATTATTTGTTTTTAGTTTGGAAATAACTAGACTGCAACTATCTGGAGTTGAGTTGCGTTGAATAACGAGCAAACGATAATGGCTCTCTTTTAGATTGTTTGTAGTTTGCTTTTCGACTTACTTTTCAAGGTGAATGTACTTGACTATAAATTTTGAAGCCCAAACCAATTTGTTCTCGTTTCACTCCCATGTATGTTCTCTTTTGTTGCCTGCTTTCTTTCACTTTACTTACCCATCGAACTATTACTTCTGGTTCGTTCTGTAACTGTTACATCAATTATCATTTAAGCTAGTATTCAACAGGGTTGTCATAAAGTATCTCCACTCATCGCTCCAGCTTCGTTTCGGTTCACATTTTACACCAGTTGGTTCTTTTTTATAACCAAGTCGCTTTTGAGGTTAGCGTGTGAGTTTTATGTTTGCATAATTACATCAATATCAGGAGTGCAATCCGCAACGAAAACAGGCTGGAGCCTATGGGGCTGGAAGTTTGTTTGTTGGACTGACACAATGACAGCTTCGATTCGATTGACTGAATGACGAAACAGACAGACGGAGTGTGGGAGTGACAAGGGAAAGATATAAACCAATTTACAAATTAAATTTCTTGTGCTGTGTGACATTTCATTGCATTAACAGCTTAAGATTGTGGGCAGAAAAACCTACTCTACAATATTATATAATTAATGCTCTGTTTCTCTTTTCGTTGCAGCATGATGAACATTTCAATTAGCCTCAAAGAATAACAATGTCAAAGCGCAATGCATTTCATGCGAGCTCGATCAAATAGATTTACAAAGAAACCAACGAAACATATAAACAAATAACTGAACACTAAGAAAGTGAAAGAAAACGAACGTACTAGAACCTCTCTCGAGTGAGGTGTGGTATTAATATTTTGAGTCAGTGTGACGCTGTGTGCGAGAAAAGGCCGTCAAAATTACGACGTATCACCCACCCACGCCCAAAGTCAAACAGAACCCGGCAAACATGGACAATGGGTCCGGGCCGGGTGCGTTTGACGATGAGCCGCCGCCAGAGCCGCGAGACGGCTGGATACTGGTGCGCATCCATGTGCCCGAACTGAATGTCTACAAGTGTCTACAGTTCCCATCGGAGCGACTCGTTTGGGATGTCAAACAGCAGGTGCTAGCCTCACTGCCCAAGGTAAGGTACTCCTCCCTTATAATCTGCATGACCTTGCATCATGTGACGCACGAACTGAACTCGAGAATGTTTATTACTATGCATTTTTTCAATCACATTCAGAATTTGTAGATATTCTTATTGAAGTACTCGGTAAAGTCGAAACTGTCTCTCTTAGATATAGGTCTGTTGCGGTAGCTCATCATCGTAGGCATAGCGTAGTTCGCTAAAGTAGGAGTATATAACCACCCAGGCATAGATCAAGGACACTGTTGACAAACACCAGTTGGTGAATACATTACAAAGAACTACTCATGATTCACTACTCTCTACTTACATATGGTTATGATAAAGAGAATGACGATTACCCAGACAAAAGCATAAAATACCAAGACCACAATGTGAACCAAAATATAGAGGGGTGCTAGCACCAGAAACGGCACAAACATCAGTTCGTTATTCTAAAGCAAGACACAAAAATATACACAAATTAGTAATAAAAGAGTAAGGGACTCCAAGTAAAGTTTACTCACATTATGCACACCAATGCACACCATTGAAGCGGCAATGATGCCAAAGAATGAGAAGACCATCGTTGTCTTGGGGGCTGCAGGTGGACCGTATGCCTGCCTCAGATACTCATTGGGGAAGATGCATTCCATGATGAAGCCACAGCCCACACACAAATAGACGAACCATGTGAGAAATATGCAGCCAAATAACATTGTGCCCTTGCGCAACGAATAGCAGAAGCAACACTTGTTCACGAGCTTTATAAAGTACTTGCAGCGGCAGGCCATCGTGCCCCAAGTAAGAATGAATGTGATGCGAATCTGAAAGTTCTTAACGAAATTTTGGATATAAACTAAACTAAAAAATCGTTTGTACAATCGTCTTAACGTTTTTATTTGACAAGCTCGAAACTACGATACATATGAATAACAACAATTTGGGGCAAGGTCAACTTCGATTCTGAATACGAAATTTATTCAAATTTGTATGACCTGTGTGTTTCTCCTTTTAAGCTCCCGATACAGGCAGTACACAACCAACAAACTGTAAGCAGTCAACACTGCAAGCCAAAAGTTTAGCAAAACCAAGTATTCAGTATATTCATATATTACTTACGTATCAGAATTGACTGAAAGACAAGACCTGCCACACTTGGCTTATGCTTAACAATGTCTACAATCATCATCACCACATACATCACGAGAATCATCACAAATATGACTACCCAGGCGAGAAGAAACCAACGATTTAACTATGTCGATAGATGATATTAGTAGTAGTAGGCTTTTCGTTAGTTAGATCAAGAGAGTTCTTACCTTATAGGCGCCTACAATTAACAATATTGATGCTACGATTCCAAATGAAAATATCGCTGACTGCACAATATTCCAAACTTCGGTTTTAGTATCTGTGACATGATGTGATATGTGATTTGTGTGATGTTACAGTTATGAATACTTACATATGAATATGGACGATTGTCCGTTGAAGATCATCTCGATGAGAAACAATGTTACGAATATAACGCCAATGGCCATGCTGCCTTTTCGTAGACTAATACAGTAACAGCAGTGACGAAAGAGCATGATCGCAAACCTATATCAACTTCAACTATATATATATATATATATATTTAGACGAAAATTTTGATTGTGTTCTCAAAGCAAATGTGCGTTAATCGTTCAGTATGTGTAGGAGGAAGGACAGAACAACCAGCCAAAAGTAAATGTATAAAACTGTAGATATAGGGAAATATATATATATATGCATGTGACCTTTCAACTTTCACTTACGCAAACTAAAACCTGTGGTTAGAATCAAGTACAAGGGTCCGGCGAAATACACTATCAGAATAAATGTCACAATGACTGCAACGATGTGAGTACAAACGAACAACAGCCAGGGAAGTACGAAAAAATGGAACTTCCTACAGGAACAGAAAACATTTACAAACTGTAAATAGAAACAGGAACTCTTCTCTTACCATAAAAGCGCCGTAGAGCAGAAAGAGAGAGCACAAGAGTAGAATTGAGGAAGCGACAAGTATACGCATCCTTACATCCGTGCCAAAGAATGGATTCGACAAAGTTTCTGTTTATATAATTATCTTCGAGTTATTATTGTCATAAGGTCTAAGCCAATTGGGCTTACCTGGCAAAGCCTTGGCAAAAAATGCGGCCATTGCTGCCACGGTTGATCCATACATAATTATCGTTCCTACGGCGATCCAGAAGACTCCGGTCCCCAGGTTAAAGAAAAAACAGAATTTCTTTAACATTGTTTCTATAAGTTTACAATTTTCAAATATATTAGCTAGCTTGTTGCTGTGTTTGTGCTTGACTTGTAATGAAAGCAACTTAAGCCCTTGAATGTCTATTGACAAAATCGTGGCCTAACTAAATAAGTTTAGCTTTACTCGCTGACAGAAAAGATTGTTGAGAAACTTATAATAGCAATTTGCATTTAATGAATTTATATTGGAGCTGAACTTTCTTTTGATTTGTTGCATTGATGCAGCATGCTGCGCCTGCAGCTGCCACGTGCCTTGACGGCCACGCCCCTTTGGCACGCCCTCGTGCCCCCCAAAACACAAGTTGCAAGTTGCAAGCTCAAAGCTGCAAGCGTGCAATTTCAATTGAAGTTCAATGCAAAGCCAATTTCCTACTGCCGCGCAGCCAGCAAGTCGTGACGATCAAGTCTCACAGATATTGACAATTGAATGACAGTCTGTCCGTCCGTCTGTCTGTCTGTCTGTCTGTCTCCCCACCACCCCCCGAAAACAAAAGAATCAAGCATTAAAGCAGAAAACAAAGAAACAACTTTGCAAATAAAACCAAACCCGTTTTTTTTAGCGGCACCCAAAAAAGGGCCGAGGATTTGAAGCTTCCTCTCGTTCTCTTTTTATACCCTGAACCCATTGAAAATGGTTAACAAGGGTATAATGGTTTTGTGTATGTAACAGGAAGCATCTCCGACCCCATAGAGTATATATATTCTTGATCAGCCGAGTCGATATAGCCATGTAAGAGCTAGAGACTCCAGATTTGGAACATAAGCTCGCCTTATCCCTAGGCAGTACAAGTTTGTTTCAAAATTTCGATAACCCTTTCCGTTTTCGATATACACATGTGATCGATAACAAATAAATCTTGAATTTGGAAAACTTTGTGATGCAGTTTGAAACATTAGACGAAATAATGACAATCAGTGAAGTTTTTATTGAAATCGGTTGGGAAACATCAGAGATATGGAGCATGGAGATATGGAACACACACGTACTTGCAAGCAGTGACTGTATGCGTAAAGTATAGGGTTCAGGGTATAGTCTAGTCGGGCTTTCTCGACTAGAGGCTTCTTACTTGTTTGTTTTTAGTTTTAGCTGCTGTTTCAACTTTGGAGTTCAGCTTTTGCAATTAACGTGACACAATGGGCAATCAATTGTCGAACATGGTTCAATTTAATAACAATTTGTTAAACAAATTCGTTGCCAAAAACATTGTCAAAACATCGACGGGGTTGTCTGTCGCCAAACTCAATGCGGACACGGACCACACCCATTTTCAATACAAACGAACCCAAAATTGTTGTAGCTAAACAAACGACCTCCAGCTAATTGCATGGCCCGGTCCCTCAACAACATAAACAGAAACTGAAACAGAAACAAATGACAATAACAATTCCAAAGTGTAGCGGGCGTTGCATTTGTTGTTGTTCTCTTTTGGGTGGGTGGGTGTGGGAGAAGTGGGTGTCTTTGGGGTGTCAAGTGCATACTCTGTTGCTGGGAACCAAATGTGATGTTGAGCTTTGCATATGTGTGAGTCCAAACCAGCTAGTAAATGGGAAGCGTGAGTGTCGTGTGAGTCTGTTCTAGGTTTGTGTGGCTCATGTGGACTTTAAGATTAGAGCATGACATGCGAATAGCAGCAGGAATTGTCAATAGCGGAGAAGTACTTTTATTGTAACTGAGTAGCTCACGTTTATCAAAAGTTTGTTAACATTTCGGCATTACTTCGGTTACTGAGTTTCTTGGAATTTTCATGGGTGTGACAGATTTGAGCTTTGTGTCAGTTTATTGCCCTGAATTCTTGTGTCAGCTGAGTCAGCTGAATCTTGAAGTAAGTAAGCTGTTTGTAACATTATTTGTTAGTTTAAAAGTAATTAATGCGTTATGGATCTTAATCTGTAGTATATCAGCTAGCTGCCCATATCTTATCGTTTCTATATATATATATGCATGCTATAAACAACAATCGTTTCTCGTCTGTGGGTCTGCGTTCCGTTATAATCGAGTGGTAATCATCGCAAATATTTGCAAGTCGCCACCTTGCTGTTCTTTCAGCTGCTCCTTCTCTCTCTCGGTCTATCTTTAGTACTTGTTTGCCCAATACAATAATCAACGGCCAATATCTGTTGAACGCGCATTATTCTCACATTTTATTGCCGCCAGCAGCAGGAGCTTTAGTGTTCTGTTTATCGGTCGACTTGCTCTTGGCCACTTGACTTTAAGACTATCTTTGCTTTATCGCTGTTTTTTTTTTCGCAAGTTGTCGTTACTTGGATGAGTAGCCAAGAAAAACCCCATTGTCAGTCGCCAGAGAGCGAGAGCGAGAGAGATAATCAATCAATTGATCAGTCAGTCATTCATTCAGTCAATCAAGTTACTACAGTTATAAGCAAGTAACTGAATCACATGCGTGTGTGGGCCAAGTTCTTGTCCCGCTTGTGGTTTGGGTCTTGGCTTCCGCCAGCTAATCAATTTAATCGCTTGCCACTGACATGGCCAGGTGGGCGGGCCAACAAAACACAACCACATTGAGCTTACCGGTTTTCCCTCTAAGTTGTTTTGCATGTAATGCGCAGCTTTTAATAGATCGATGCCCATTCAGCCATCTGTGTTTTGGCCAGAACTTGTAGCTAGTCAACAACTAGACGCTAGTAATACCTGCTTTCCACATGCTCTACAGAGAGTTCGAAAACAAATCCATAAACACATTTTCTATACAGCTTTAAATCTGTCGAAAAAAAAGCTAACAATATATCGCACTTTCAGTAATTGCTGTTCCCTTGATACAATTTAAAGTAACTTATTTGAAAGCATTATATCGGTATGTAAATCTGTGCCGCTGCCCCTGGAGAGCCAAGAAGAGGGGAAGGAAAGAGGGTATGAGAAGAGGGTGAAATGCATCGTGTGTTGACTCAATATCGATTGGCTTTTAAGCTTTTCAACAGAATGGAAAACGAAGAGTGGAGGGCAGGCACCGAAAGAGGGTACGTCGGGGGGCGGAAGCATTTTGCTTGCTTTCCGCCAAGTTTTCTTTCAATTTTTATCGCTGTCGCCATGATTCAGTCAGCAGTTTATTAGCTATTTCTTTGTTGTATCTGGCCGTTTAATGGCTAAACTTGAATCAATTTAAATCGAATTGGCTCAATAAATCTACGAGTGTAATTTTGGACTGCCTGTGTTATTATGTTATCCTCGAAGTTGTCATAGTCAAAGTTTATATATATATATATATATGTATATGTACAACGTATGTAATTAAGTCAAAGCTAATGTCTAATGCCTGAGCTTAAGAATAAGCCACGTTAGCGAAAGGCAGTCCTCTGATTTTCTATCGAGGAAGAATCCCTTCTGCTCAGCTCCTTCTGCTCTTTAAGCAAAATGTAAAGGACTCGACTCTCGTTAGATTTAATGGCAGTGCATAGTTTGCGCACGCACGACATCATTTCTAGCTTGCCACACAGTTTAAGCCAAAGATGTGTGTGTGGCAAGTGCCGCACAGACCTCATTTTGCTACATACTAGATGCTGGTTGTGTGTGCGTAAGTATGTGTGTGTGTGTGTGTGTGTGTACGCCTCTCTATTGAACCGTTAATTTGTATGCCATCTTAACTGTGGCACTTGCCACAAGCTGACGTCTCTTTTTCTCGCTCATTTTCTTTTGGCTCTTCTTTTTAGCTTTTCTTTTTTTCTTTCTTTCCTTTCGCGCACATTATTCAGAGCACATTTCGAGTCCTGCGACGTGCCTGATTTCGAGTGTGGCATAGTTTTAAATCCTTCTCTTGTGCTTCTTCTTCCTTGCTCCATCCTCCATCCTCCTTCCTCCATCTGCCATCTATTCAATTGCACAGCTTTTGTACTTTGCATTCACTTACACATTGCCCGGGCTCAATAAAGATGGCACTGATAAGGCTCCTCGGGGAAAGGCGCTGAACCGAACCCATTTGGCACAGATAGTGTGCGTCTCTTTAGTCTCCTTCTTGCTTCTTTTAATTTTGATTTTTGTTCTTGCGGCAAAGATGAGAGGGCGAGCGGAGGGCAATTGCTGCTTGTCACCCAAATGAAGTGATAAAGTTTCATAGAACCCAAAAAGTAAACATACTCCATGATTGCCATTTGATAAGGAAAGGTTGTGCGTGTGTGTGTGTGTTTTGTGCCTTGATTTATGTTTAAATATTGTCATAAGTATGCTTTGATATATTCCCGCTTGCTTGTAATAAATTCCGTATCTATTTTAAATAAAAATTGTTCTAAATTTTGTATTTTTACTTCGCAAGTTTTTAATTTTTATACGCTGAACCCATTGAAAATAGGTAAAAAGGGTATAATGGTTTTGTGCGAGAGTATGTAACAGGCAGAAGGAAGCATCTCCGACCCCATTAAGTATATATATTCTTGATCAGCATCAACAGCCGTGTCGATATAGCCATGTCCGTCTGTTCGTCCGTCCGTCCGTATATCGATCTCAGAGACTATAAGAGCCAGAGACTCCAGATTTGGATCATAAGCTCGCCTAATCCCTAGGCAGTGCAAGTTTGTTTCAAAATTTCGATAACTCTTCCCGTTTCCGATATACACATGTGATCGATAACAACAAAATCTTGAGTTCAGAAATCTTTATGATGCAGTTTGAAACATTAGACGATATAATGACAATCTGTGAACATTTTATTGAAATCGCTTGGGAAACATCGGAGATAGGAATATCCTAACAACACATACTACATATATGGTTCAGGGTATAGTCTAATCGGTATTTCTCGACTAGAGCCTTCTTACTTTCTCTCTTTAAGTTGGCGTCTTTTAGGTTTTACTGTTGTATCAGATTGCCATCAGTTTCAAATTTAACGTTTAAATCCATTTAAAATCGCGCATGGACTGAAAATATCATTTGCATAAACTGAAAATAATATATATGCAAATAAATCTGTGTACATAATATGTGGATGTAAACTCCGTTCACCCAGCCAATAAAAAGATGCGCAAGTTGTAAAGGCACTGTGGCATTGTCAGCCAGTGTGGCGTATGCGTGATACATATATGGAAAAACATGTAAATGTCATATGCGCTTCGCAAACATAATCCCTTCATTATACAAACAGCATGATGACATCAACAACAAACACAACAAGGCTCTTGTGCTTCTTCTTTTTTGTTTTATTAATAATTAAAATGTTTTGTTTCCACACACGTTTCTGCTGCTTCTTCGCGTTTAATTAAATACAACACACACAACAAAAACACCGCAAACAAACAACGTTCGATGTCCTTGCGCATCCTGTAACAAAAAAACAATCGCCAAATGCATTAAACGCCTTCAAATGCTTTATTCAACCACCATCACCAACAACAACCACCACAATATTTACACATAACACACGCTGCGTATGCGTGATGGCTGCTGTTGACCCGGTTTTCTCGGTTACTCGTTTTTTTTTTTTGCGAATGGAATGGAAATTGGAAATCAAAATGGAATGGAATGTGATTGAAAAATTACTATCGATGATGATGACCATGATGATGTAATGATGATGATGATGATTATGGTGACAATGACGATGATGTAATGATGATGATGATGATGATGACCATGATGATGATGACCATGATGATGATGATGATGACCATGATGATGATGACGATGATGACCATGATGATTAAAATTATGATGCTGATGATGTAATGATGATTATGATGTAATGATGATGATGATGATGATGATGATGACGACCATGATGATGATGATGACCATGATGATGATGATGATGATGTAATGATGATGATGATGTAATGATGATGATGATGACCATGATAATGATGATGATGACTATGATGATGACCATTATGAAAATGATGATGATGAAAATTATGATGACGATGATGAAAATTATGATGACGATGATGTAATGATGATGTTAATGATGATGATGATGAAAATGGTGATGATGATGACCATGATGATGATGATGATGACCATGATGGTGATGACCATGATGATGATGATGGCATTTTGACGTAACAATTTGAACACATGAACAATGCACTTACGAACATACACCTACACACACACACACCCACACACACATGTGTGATTGGGAATAATGATGATGATTATATACATGTCAAACGATATATATTGTTGTACTTAATGTATTTAATGGACGGCTTGCACTTTCGTCATTTGACCCCGCAATAAATTTTGTTAATGGGAACCCAACAACAACAACAACAACGCATACCACAATTACAACGTTTACAAATGCGAATCAGGTGGCTTTTTGGTTCAAGGTTGGTGTGTTGGTTATTACTACATACATATATGTTTATCTATATTCCCGCATGAATCCCGAAAAAGATCAAAAACTGTTTCGAGACAAGTTTTGCAAACATATTTCCATAACTTGAGACTAAGAAATATCTTATAATTAAGTTCTTCAATCTCAAGTCAAGAATATGAACGAAAAGACAAGGTAAAAGTTTAGTCTTTGTAATCTTACTACATACATATATGTCCATATATATTATCATATGAATCCCGAAAAAGATCACATCGTAGAAACAAAACTGTGTCTAGACAAGTTTTGCAAACATATTTCCATAACTTGAGACTAAGAAATGTCTTATAATTAAGTTCTTCAATCTCAAATCAAGAATGTGAACGAACGAGGTAGAACTCAGCTATTTGTGGTCTTACTACACACATATATGTTTATCTATATACCCGTATGAATCCCGAAAAAGTTAAAATCTTAGAAACAAAAACAAAATTGTTTCGGGACAAGTTGTGCAAACATATTTCCATAACTTCAGACCAAGAAACATCTCTTCGATCAACCTCAAATTAAGTTCTTCAATCTCAAATCAAGAATGTGAACGAAAAGATAAGGAAAATCCTAACTATTTGTGATCTTACTACATACATATATGTCTATATATATTATCGTATGAATCCTATAAAAGTTCAAATCTTAGAAACAAAAACAAAACTGTTTCGAGACAAGTTTTACAAACCTTTTTTTCACAACTTGAGTCTAAGAAATGTCTCTTCAATCAACCTCAAATTAAGTTCTTCAATCCCAAATCAAGAATGTGAACGAAAAGACAAGATAATACCTAACTATTTGCTGATCTTATCTTTAGCTTTGAGTTGTGCAAGGGTATTTTGATAGCTGAGGCCGCTCAGTATTTATTACGCGTGTCGCTTATATAGTTGTTAATTTAAGTTTAATTTAAATTTACACAAATTCCCAGGCGAACCACCTACGCAAATATTCAAATTGTTTCGTGCTTGTAGCTGTGTGCTACACACACATATATCTTTATATGTGTATGTACTATAAAGCAGATACTGCAATCCACTCGAAACTCCAACTCTCGAAGCTACAGCTATGAAATGTGTCAAGTACAGCAAACAGTTACAAATTTATGGCAGGCAACAGCCAACAGGCAACATGCACGCGACCAGGACCACCACCTTCCCCCGTCCCCGTCCCCGTCCCCTTCCTCCCACCCACCCCTCTTCTAATGCCCGAGTTGGTGGTGTCAGGCTGCACGGCTTGTAATTCAATTAAAAAATGCAAAGAGATTTTTAGCGCTTCGGGCATAACAGCAAATGGAGCTTGCTGTGCCTGTGTGTGTGTGTGTGTGTGTGTGTGTGTGTGGACTAAACACTCGGCATGCCGCACGTCCACTTCTCAGCTGTCAACTTGGCCGCCTCGCATGTGCTTGTGCTGTGATTCGAATACCCTGTAAATGTTGGAGCCGAAAGTAATCAGCGTAGGGCTTTTATAGGGCATCGCTTTGGTCGGTTTGTCCGTTTGTGGTATTTTGCAATCATTGTGTTTTGCATTTGACATATTTTTGATAATTTTCATGTTTATTTGCGTTATCATCTCGTTGTCTCTTTCTCTGCTTGTCTCCATCTCTATCAAATGTCGGAATAAAAATAACACAATTTACAATTAGCCAAAGGCAACACAAAAACAGCAACAAAACAGCCACAACCTGAGTGTTGTTTTGGGCAGAGATCATGTGATAAACTTGTGACATTCTCTGTTTATACATCTATATATATATATAGTATATAGTGTATAGAGTATTTGTGAATATTTATTTACGATCTACCCATAAATGTGTATACGTGTTAATTCCGCAGATTTGATTTATGTTCTAAAAACTTTTTGACAGCATAAGCTTCGTTTGTTAACGGTTTGTTAATTGATTGCATAATAAAAATCTTCTCGATTTCAAGAGCTTAGAAAACGAGAAAACAGATGAGATCAGGCAATAGCTCTTCTAATGAGTTTTATTGCCTTGACCTTTCCCCGCCACCCCCACAGACAACTTCTTCAAATGACCTTGACTGTGAACATTTTGTCTGTAATTTGTTTTTTTCGTTCGATTTGTTAATGAAAGTTGCATAAAAGCAACTAAATTGGCCCTAACAAAAGCGCCAAAACGGAAAAAACAAGCCAGAGCTATCAAAAAGTGTTGGGGAGAGGGGGGATGAAGGGGCAGGCAAAGTGATGACAATACGTACAACATTTACAGTTGGCACAATGGCAAATAATTGCTGTTATTTGGGCATAGACGCAACAACAAAGCTAAAAACAAATGGGCCCAGTGGCTGTCAAACTGTTTTTGTGTCAGGCGTTCAAAGTCGCTCAACTGTGCTGTTTGTTGTTGCTGCCGCGGGCGGTAAATTGAGCATCGCACACACACACACACACACACACACACACTTGTGTTATACTGTTGTTGCCCTCCAACTAAATTTTTAATAGCACACTTTATTTTATTTTGTGTTTTTTTTTCTTATTTGTTTTTTTTGCACACATTTTTTCCCATTTAAATTTGATGTTGGTTTTGGGTTGCTTTTCAATTTCAGTATCGTTGTTGTTGTTGTTCATCAACAATGAAGCATTTCCGGTTACCATGACTGTGTGTATGTGTGTGTGTGTCTTTGCCAGCATTTTGTGGATTAAATTCATTAGTTTGCGTCAATTTGTTTTAAATTTTACATTCGTATATATTTATACTAATATATATAAAGTATGTGGCTCTGATGGTGATGCTGATGAATGATGCTGATGAATGATGCAGCGGGTCTTTTAGTGTTGAACCCCTAAGCTCTCTTTGAACGGAAATGGCAATAATGAAGAGTTTTTGAATGTAGAACACCAGAACAACCAGCATTGCAAAAGAGACCAAATTTAAAGTACTTACATATACATATACCTATATAGATACTTACATATATGTGAGCTTAAAGTAGATCCAGAGATTACTCCCGACAAGCTCACAAACGTGAGACCGCTTTATAATTAAAGTACAAAGGAATTTACTCATCTTTACTTATCTATTTCTCCACATTTCTTCTACTTGCAGGTAAGATCATCTCACACATATACTAATTGCAGTGCAACCTAATTGAGTGATATGGTATTCGATATGGATATGGAGCAGTGGTCGGGGAACAGGGGTAAATTACCCCTTTTTGGGCAAAAGTGAAATATCTGGGGGTAAAAGTGAAACTTTTGTGAGTAAAAAGAAAATATTTTTTAATTTGCTATTTTGTAAACCTTGTAAATTTAGCACGCCATCTTCCACTAAAAATAGAGGGGATTTTTTTTTTATGTATTTTTATTTTTTTTGTGAGTAAAAAGAAAATATTTTTAAATTTGCTATTTTGTAAAAATAGAGGGGATTTTTTTTTACTTATTTTTATTTTTTTTTTGTGAGTAATTTGCTATTTTGTAAACCTGTTAGTATTTTTTCAACTTAAAGAATTTAGCACGCCATCTCCCACCATAAATAGAAAGAATATATATATATATATTTCTTTGTCAGTAAAATATTTTTAATTTTCTATATTTTAAGTAGTATTTTTTCTACTTAAAGAATTAAGCACGCCATCTCCCACCAAAAATAGAGGGGATTTTTTTTTGTGAGTAAAAAGAAAATATTTTTGAATTTGCATTTTTTGTTAGTTAGTATTTTTTCAACTTAAAGAATTTAGCACGCCATCTCCCACCATAAATAGAAAGAATATATATATATATATTTTTTTTTGTGAGTAAAAAGAAAATATTTTTAATTTTCTATATTTTAAGTAGTATTTTTCAAACTTAAAGAATTTAGCACACCATAAAATGTTTTTTTTTGTATTTTTTTTTTTTGCCACTTTGCCAATGGGTAATGTCAGTTCCACAAAAACATTTTGGGGTAATGATTAAAAAGGTTCCCCGACCGCTGGACTGGAGAGTTGAGTGTGTGTCAAAGTAGTTGCACTCACAACGTGTTCCAATCAACATACCCACACACACACACACACACACACACACACAATGTTGAGATGGAGTTGTTGAGTGCTCAACTTTTGTGGCACATTCATTCCTGCTACATTATCCGAAAGTGTCAGAAGACGCGCAAAACACTCCAAAGAAGAGCTCATATGGCGAACGCGAACTATATTACCAGACAGACATGATGCACTAAGATCATTCCGTAGCAGGAAGACCCCCAACTAGTGTCCAGCAATGTCTCTCGTCCCTCCCACTCTCCCTTCCTTCTCCACTTCAAAACTATTTAAGCGCTGTGGCAAAGCAGCGAAATGACACCGCGACTGTGCCCCTTTGTTGTTGCTGCTGCTCTGCTCTGCTTGTTATTCGTTAAGCATCGCTAAAATATGCCAGCAATTTTGTGGGCGTGGCACGCAGGCGGCCCTAGCACTAGAAAAGTTTGACGCCAGCAAAGACGACCGCAGGCAACGACAGCGAAAATGGCAGCGATATCTTTCTTGCTTCGAAGTTCATTGCTTGTAAAATTGACTTTAGCAGCAGCCAACGAACAACGAACAACAACAACAACAACGACGACGACGAACAACAAGAAGCGCCTGCAAGCTAAACAAGCCAAAGATACTTGCTGCCTTTCTTTTTAGCCTCCTTTATATTTGTTGTTAGGTTTTTTCTTACCTTTTGCGCTTAGTTTGGCGAACAATTTGTGCGCTGCGTTTTTTATACCCTTAACCCATTGGAAATGGGTAAAAAGGGTATAATGGTTTTGTGCTCAAGTATGTAACAGGCAGAAGAAAGCATCTCCGAGACCATAAAGTATATATATTCTTGATCAGCCGAGTCGATATAGCCATAGTCAGAGACTATAAAAGCTAGAGACTCCAGATTTGGAACATAAGCTCGCCTAATCCCTAGGCAGTACAAGTTTGTTTCAAAATTTCGATAACTCTTTCCGTTTCCGATATACACATGTGATCGATAACAATAAAATCTTGAATTTGGAACATTTGGTGATGCAGTTTGAAACATTAGACGAAATAATGACAATCTGTGCAAATTTTATTGAAATCGGTTGGGAAACATCGGAGATAGGGATTATTGAAGTTAAGAATACTTACAAGCAGTGACTGTACGCTTAAAGTATGAGGTTCAGGGTATCGTCTAGTCGGCATTTCTCAACGGGAGCCTTCTTACTTGTTTCAACTTTGTTGCGGCTGAATTTTTCGCAATTTTTCTAGCTCATTTGCCCAGACGCCAAATGTCCTTCAGCCACAGTTTGAGTCGCAGTCGCCGTCGCCGTCGCAGTCTCCAGGTTGCAGCCTTCTCTCTGTCTCTCCTTTTACATCTGAGTTGGCATCGGGCGGCTTTTAGTTATGTTTTTGGTTGCTGCCATTTGGCAAATTAAAGGCCCAAAGCGCAAAACCCGTTTAAGCTGGCCAACAGACAACAACAGACGCAAGAAGGCGCACGTGCAACATGGACAACTGCCACAGAGCGTGGCGTGTCGTGGCGTGGCATAGCGGCAAGGCTGCTTCTCAAGCTCTCAACCCAAAAGCCAATTTGGCAAAAAAAACAACTTAAAGATTTTTGTTTCGTGGTGCTCATTTCATTTGTTGCCTTGCCACATGCCGCATGCTGCTTTGGGTGGCATAATTCGCGCGCCAGGCGACGCCCCACACACAGAGGACACATGGCATACTCCAAATCGGGACAAACATACATACATACATACATACATATTCGTACATATTCGTACATTCGCACACACATAGATGATGGCGATTTACGAGCTGTGATATTTCGTGCATAAGCTGCCAATTGCAAATATGCTTGAGTGTATTTGTGTTTCTTGCTGTTCGTGCCACACACTTGGCCAGTTGCCAGCCTGCCAGCTGTGCGGCATCGATGGCCAACTGATATTGAAGCCAAAAGTCACTTAGCCAATCTACAGATCTGAGTTACCCAAGATGTAATTTGCAAAGGGGTTCATTCTATACGAATAACTTGGGAAGGGATGTAGAACAGGAGAGGGATGTATAACAGGATGGGAAGGGATGTAGAACAGGAGAGGGATGGGATGTAGAACAGGAGAGGGATGTAGAACAGGAGAGAATACTTCTGCAATGATGAAGATTCAACATTCGTGCCCCTTTGACACATAACATAAAATATTAGAGAATGGGAAGGGATGTAGAACAGGATGGGAAGGTATGTAGAACAGGAGAGGGATGTAGAAACGGATGGGAAGGGATCTAGAACAGGAGAGGGATGTAGAACCGGAGAGAATACTTCTGCAATGATGAAGATTCACATTTCGTGCCCCTTTGACACATAACATAAAATATTAGAGAATGGGATGGGATGTAGAACAGGATGGGAAGGGCTGTAGAACAGGATGGGAAGGGATGTAGAACAGAATGGGATGGTATCTAGAACAGGAGAGGGATGTAGAACCGGAGAGAATACTTCTGCAATGATGAAGATTCACAATTCGTGCCCCTTGACACATAACATAAAATATTAGAGAATGGGATGGGATGTAGAACAGGATGGGATGGGATGTAGAATAGGAGAAGGATGTAGAACAGGAGAGAATACTTCTGCAATGATGAAGATTCACATTTCGTACCCCTTTGACACATAACATAAAATATTAGAGAATGGGATGGGATGTAGAACAGGATGGGAAGGGATCTAGAACAGGAGAGGGATGTAGAACGGGAGAGAATACTTCTGTAATGATGAAGATTCACAATTCGTGCCCCTTTGACACATAACATAAAATATTAGAGAATGGGAAGGGATGTAGAACAGGATGGGAAGGTATGTAGAACAGGAGAGGGATGTAGAAACGGATGGGAAGGGATCTAGAACAGGAGAGGGATGTAGAACCGGAGAGAATACTTCTGCAATGATGAAAATTCACATTTCGTGCCCCTTTGACACATAACATAAAATATTAGAGAATGGGATGGGATGTAGAACAGGATGGGAAGGGATGTAGAACAGGAGAGGGATGTAGAACAGGATGGGATGGGATGTAGAACAGGATGGGATGGGATGTAGAACAGGAGAGGGATGTAGAACCGGAGAGAAGCCTTCTGTAATGATGAAGATTCACTATTCGTGCCCTTTGACACATAACATAAAATATTAGAGAATGGGATGGGATGTAGAACAGGATGGGAAGGGATGTAGAACAGGAGAGAAGCCTTCTGTGATGTTGAAGATTCACAATTCGTACCCCTTTGACACATAACATAAAATATTATGCGGAATCGAATGTTGCCACAACGATACCTTTGATTGCATAAGCTCTAAGTTCTGTGCAACTTAAACGTATCGTATCTCTGATTCTCCCCATCAAATGGATTCGTTGCAGCCCAAAAGTTTATTCTATGCCCCAATATCCAGCCAGCCAGTTGAAGGGCAGACCGCACCACAAAATGGGCCATTTAGAGTGCTTCACAATTGATGGTCAGACACACAGCACAAAAAAAGTTGGTGGAACTGCGATTCGCTGTCGATTGATTTAATGCTGATGCAGTGGAACGAGACTGGGAATGGGATTCAGAACGGGATTTTAGATTGGACACAGACAGACGGACAGCATCTGGCATCCATTTGGCTCCATTGCATAGAGAGAACTGTAGTGAGGCGGAGAACATGGCCAGAGATCTGCTTCCTCCTCGACTGAGCACGTTCCGTTGTTGTCAAATATGGTTGCGGTCAGTTTTCTAACTGCATTGACCAACAACCAACAACAACAACAGAAACTAGCAGTTGGCAGCTGTTGTTGCTGCTTTTCGAGCGCGCATAAATTTTCGCATCCAAAGTTGCTTTTACCTTTTGCGGCCACCCTTTTTGCATTTACCGTTAAGAGGTTCTGTGCTACAAATTTGCGATTTGTTTCTATGCTTTTTTTTCTGTCTTTTTGGCCTTCTCCAATTGCATTCTTGCGCATTTCTTTGGCGAAGGCAGAGATTCAAATTTGTGTGGCAAGCTGCGTGAATTGGGACGACCAAAGGCTTGGCGAGAGTTCAACTCAACTGACAGTAATAAGCAAGGCATAGGAGAAAGAAGAAGGAACAGTGGCAGCTGGCTAAGACAGCTACTACCAAAATGCATTAAAGCCACGTTAGCGGACTGCAACTGCTTGTCTTGTTACAACGTACTAAACAACAACGAAAATAAAATAATATTAATAAAGGTGCTAGCCAGGTGGCTTTTATCTCACATGCCACATGTGCCACATACTCCATACACACTCGTACACATGTGTCTGTCTTTGTATCTTTTGTATCTGCTGCACTACTTTTGATTGCATTTACGCGAGTCGCGAGTATTCAATTTATTTATATTTTCACAACTGCATTTTTCATACCCTGAACTCAACCCATTGAAAATGGGTTCAAAGGGTATAATGGGTTTGTGGGAAAGTATGTAACAGGCAGAAGGAAGCATCTCCGACCCCATAAAGTATATATATTCTTGATCAGCCGAGTCGATATAGCCATGTCAGAGACTATAATAGATAGAGACTCCAGATTTGGAACATAAGTTCGCCTAATCCCTAGGCAGTACAAGTTTGTTTTAAATTTTCGATAACTCTTCCCGTTTCCGATATACACATGTGATCGATAACAACAAAATCTTGAATTCAGAAATCTTTATGATGCAGTTTGAAAGATTAAACGAAATATTTACAATCTGTAAAATTTTATTGAAATAGGTTGAGAAACACTGAAGATATGGAACATTGAAGTTATACATACATACTACGTATATGGTTCTGGGTATCGTCTAGTCGGTCTTTCTCGACTAGAGCCTTCTTACTTGTTTATTTTTAGAGTGTGTTTTGTGCATTGTTTACGCCTCGAAGCATTTTGAACTGATCCATTCCACTTTAAACTCTATAGTCATTCCCCAAGGCACTTCAAACCAGTCGGCCAGCCGATAATTGCTGCTCAGAAACGCGACACACGCCACGTATACGTAATCTTTTTTTTAATGTTTTCTTTCTATAATAACTGTCAGTTGTCAGTTGGGCTGGGTTCGGTTCGGTGCGGTTCGGTTCCGTTGGCAACGTTGGCGTTGTCGTCTATAATTTCATAATAAACGCCAATCGATGGCCAAGTTGATGGACTGTGTGTGCGGTAAGAGATCTCTGATGAAACTAGAATTGCAACACGACACCTCAAGCCTTGGGGGCATGGAAGTTGCAACTGACTTAAGGGCAATGGTTGTGAGTATGTTTGTCTGTTTGATTTGTCATCGATGGCAATCAGAGACTATTGACACGTTATTGCAGGCTTCACTGTAGTTCCTGTGGTTGTTGTTGTGGTCCATCTGCTGCTGGCTCCTGGTTGCATGGAGCGCTTTTTATGAGCCGCAGCAGCGATTCGCCTATTTAGGTCAAAGCAACTTGCAACGTGTTCGAGTGCATCGAAACGGAAGGTTTGGCGGGGTTTGTTTGCTTTTTATTATGTTCAGTTGCTGATGCTGGCTAACGAACTTGGTTAAGAGCTGTCTAAGCGGGTCAACTAATGGAGAATGCGGTTTTGTGGCTAAGTCCAACCGAACTTCATTTAAATCCCACAGATGAACAAATTTTATGTTTTGAGTTTAAGTTTTGCATGTTTATTAGCTTGGATTTAAAGCTAAAGAACTTTGCGAACCATTTGCTTTGGTACAGCTCCTTAAAGTGGTTTCCTGCAGGTTTTCGTTTCCGCATCGCTCAAGCATAATCCACAAAAACAGAAGATAAAATAAATAACAGAAATGTTTCAGTTGCTGCTTTGCACGATGAAGGGTGGTTGAGTTTTTCAGGTGGGTGGGCACTAAATGAGCGGGGTGGTACCGAATAGAGGGGGGTGCAAAGGGGCAGAGTAGAAGCAGAGAAGTTTTTACGGTTTGCCATAATTAATTTAATGTCGAATGCTCGCTCTTGCATGCGGCAGGCAATTGGAAAAGTTTGCTCAAGAAATCATCATCTCGCACTGTTGACAAGACAGAGAGAGAGAGGGCGAAGAGAGAGAGAGGGAGAGAGAGAGAGACGTGTGGCATGTTGCTGGAAGTGGAAACTGACATAAATAGCAGAAAGTGCAAAAACGTTAGAAAGCCAAGTGGCCAGAACCAATCTTGATTGTTGGTCAACCACAGCGAAGCCTATGACGATCGATTCGAACTGGGCGATCATTGCTGCTTGACCATTAGACATTGGAAATGGTGTTGTTGTTGTGTTGGTGTTGGTTGTTGGTGTTGTGGCAGCTATTGGTGCTGTCGCGAGTCGCACGTTTGCCATCAAATCGATTAGCAGCAGCAGCAATCGCGGAATCGAGAAAAACCAGAAGCTCGTAAATCGAGTAAAACGCTTCGACACGCTGCAACGTGAG